>OZ018321.1:174085554-174174452 GCA_963969495.1 Ceratothoa steindachneri
TTATTCTGTTTGTTTTTATTTACCTGAATGTGGCATATGGGTAGACGTCTTTCGATGTCAAGCTCTCGTGATCTGTTCCTCCCCTGTAAGAAACAAGAGATGAAGTGGATCGTTTGCGCTCTTTAGTTGATGATGTTTTGATTTTCTTAGAAGGCAAAGGCGAATCGTCTTCGTAATCTTTTATGTTGTTCACGTAATGAGCCAATCTAGTTGACTCCTTTTCGCTGAACTCCTTTGTACTGCGTTCTCTAAAAAAAAGAAAATTGCTAATTTAATGGAATTTTTATTCTGAAGAGTCAATAAATCATAACCTGATCGCATTTGATATTTGTATATATTGTGTGTTAGTTGAACTCACCTGTGGAAGAAGCGCTTCCTAAAGACGACGCAACTACAAATCACGAGTGCTGTCGTAAGAAGAATGGCACTTAAGATGCCAGCAATTATGTGGGCATCGAGCCAAGAAGACGAGAACATTTCAGATTCCAGCAATATTTCCTGAACATAGTGTGAAGTTTCTTGTCCTAGGTACAGAAATACGTCACTGATGCATGTGAAATGCGATGGACAGATGGATTATTTTCTTTATTTTATGAACATTGTAAAGTAGGATAGTATTCCGGCGATTATTTTTTTTTAAGTTTAACGCCCTCTTTCAACCGTTGATGTATCTAAACAGGCGCGTAAAAGATAGCGGGGGATAAAAAAGAGATGCAAAAGATGACCTGAGAGACAGCACCAGTTTCTCTTGGAGTACTGGGGTAAGGAGGGCATGTTGTTACCCCAGGTTTTAGTCGTAACAGGGGTATTGCCCCCTCTTACATCATCCACCCCCATGCGATGCGAAAAGATTATAAAACTACTGTTAGGTTACCCGCATTAAAATCCTGTAGGGATATTTTGTAGGTTACTTCGGTTGTTCCTGCGTCTGAGTAGGCACCTATATTCAGGAGGTAGGCCTCAGTTCGTTGAAGGTCGCAGAAACTGGTGTCTCTCGATTCTTTTCCTACCTCGGAAAAGAGCGTCCTCCATTCATTAGCATATTCATGCTTTCCTTTGACCTGTAATGGAAGGCGAGAAGAATTTAGCGTTCTTATAGGCTATAAGCTCTGCCAAGGCCTATAAAATGTTTAATCCATCATGGAAAAAAAGGTCAGGTAGGCTTCAAAGGTAGAACCCGTATGGCAATACATATAGGGAAGAGACAGAATTATTCAACTGTGGATCATTGCAAATGGCGTCTCAGTGTAAACTTTAAGAAGGACACTTATGACTTACTCGCCAATAGTTTATACCACAACCGACCTCCGGCCAAGCATACAGTTTTAGAGTGATGCAGGTGGAATTTACTTCTACCAGGGTCTGTGGTTGTGGTCTCGAAGGACGAGACCCTGCTGTAGATATAACAAGTTCCTCGCTTGGTTCGGAGCTGCCCCGGGCGCTCCACGCAGTAGCGTAGAAGCTGATCTCGGTTCCGCAAGTCAGCTTGCGAATGATGAAGCTTGTAGTACTCGAGGAAGTGACTGGAATAGCCCTTTCCTCTGTTTGTTCATTTTCAAATCGAAGGTAGATCTTGTATCCTGGGAATTAAAATTTGATTCAATCATTTCCTGTTGAATTAATTAATATTTAGTTACGATTCTAAGAAGGAAGTTAGGTTATGCTTCCATTTTAGCTCAGGGGATTAAATAACATTGATTAAATAACCTTTAGCTCAGGGGATTAAATAACCTTAATTTTGGGTAGTGAGTATTTGGTAGCGAAGGTTGGGTGTCGATTGTCTTTTTCTAATCCCTATTGCTACTAGAAGGGAGGTGATTGGCTAAATAAACATGGCAGTGGGGAACTATCGGATAGATACTGAGTATATAGTGATGCTATTTAAATATTAATTAATTATTATCCGTAAATTAACAGCATGTAGGAGTTTGTGGTAAGGCAAAATCTATATTGAAACAATATAAAAAATAATTTCACCCCAAGAACCATGAGCATCAGCTGAATGAGATCCGATAAACGACTAAAAGCGCTTGACTACTTACCCTTCAACCCTGTTGCTCCCATAGAGATACCTATAGCGAAAACATTTGGTACCTAAAATTGGCGCTCCTCCGTCGTATGGGCAACTGACGCTCATATTCAAGGACGTTTTATGGACCTCGTTGATTCTTAGAAGGGGCTTGGAGGGCGGAGACAATACGAGAACTCGGAAGTCCAAGCTGTCCTCACCACGGTTGCTCGAAATGTGACATGTGTAGTTGGAGGAGGACTGCGCTGTAAAGCAGGGGTTTAGTAGATGGTGAGTAGTTGATCTTCTCTTTTTTATTATTTTGCTATAGCCCTTTTCCCTAACTCTCATGCTTTTTATGTGGATTATATTATCAGAAGACCTTTCTATGGACAAAGGATGGAGAAACCTAATGATTAAACAAATAAGTAACGTACAGTCAGGGATACCCAGGGCCAGCCCATGCCTTTATGGGGCCCTAAGTAGAATTTCATTTGGGGGCCCTCCACACCTTCACAACCACACTAGATGCTTGATCATTTCATAGGCTAGACTGTCAGCGTAACACATCCACTATCATCTGCATTATTCGTAGTTGGTTTCCATGATACTGTCATTCGTAGTTGGTTTACATGATACAGCTAACTGCTGCACAGTGGCAGCATTCAACAGCAGTATTAACCTATTATTGCATTAACTATGCAAATGATATCAAAATCGATTTTTCTGTAATACAATTTCCTTTATATTACTACTTATTGTTTTTATTTATTTAAAAAGGTTTTATCATGATGTCTTAACATTTCAAGCGCTCGTGGGGGTCTCCTGGTGGCGTGTGGTCCCTAAGCGACCGCTTACTTTGCTTATGCCTCGGGCCGGCCCTGAGGATACTCTTTCCCAAGAACATGGGGTTAATAGCCATTTTCCTGCGTAAAGCAATCTCCAAAGTGCGACTACTCGTGAAGGGTCGAATTATTTCCCTTTGAAATATCAAGATTGCACGGGTAGCCTGAGATGATAGGCCCAGCTTAGCCTTAATCCTACTTTGGAGGCAATAAATGTGGCGATTAGAAAATGGGGTGGAATCTGTACAACCCGGGGTCTATGAATTACCATTTTGAAAGTGGATTACCGAAGCGAATGCCAATACGAATGAACAGGGATGAAGGTAAAATAATGAGAATGGGGTTAGTGTAAAGCCATCAAATGACACCGCCCGCTACTCAAGGCACCCTTAGGACATCATAGTCACCTCCAGGGAAAATTAAGTTTACTGGACCAGTTAGAAACGGGTGACTGAAACTTGGTCTTACATGGAGGTGAGTAAGGTGTCTCCTGGGGTGCCTTAACAAAGAGCGGTGTCATTTATTACTTTGCTCTAACCGCACCATCTGTTATATATTTTTACAATATTAAGAGGAATAAAAATTGAAGTGCTGCTAAAGTGCTAAGCTTAATGATTTGGATACGATTTCGGAACCTCAGTAACAGAAAGCTTTATGGTCATTTATTCAAGGATAGGAGCAAAACGGAATCTCATATTTACTGATAAGATGAAGATCTCCCCCAGAAAAAAATTGATGCCTTTGATCATCTACGAAGGATCTTCCATTCTTGGTCCACAATATAGAAGGTCGAGGAATGCCAATTCCTCGACATCGTAGGGTAATGGCCACGTTTTGAAGAGCTTTCCAGGTGAATTTGGGTGACACAGCAAAGGGACCGTACTCCGATGCTTCCAGTGGAAATGTTACAAATACCTTAGGAGTAGGTGTTCCCTCGCCAACGGGGGTCGATGCGGTAACCCATACCTCGGGAGAAAGAAGAATTTTTAAGTGTATGAGAAAGATCTGTAAAAGAGTAATTGAAGCTAGAAGAAATGAAAATGTGATGAAGAAATATACAGCAGTTCCTTATGCCCGGTTTGGCGCTAAATTGGGGGAGGAAGCTTACGCAATATTTCAAACGAGAGCTGAATTATGGATAACCATAATGCACATGATACCTCTTTGCGGTCAAAGAACGAATTAATTTGATAAGAATTATATCCGCAGTTCCCAAATGTGGCATAAAGGGGAGTATATATCCTAGATCTGGAATGTTCATGCTGAATCGCGGATCAAATCCCTCACAAATTGATTTCATTCTAGAACTACTTAGGACATGGCTCTCATTTGCCAGAGGCGCATTTGGCGGTCCATTGCCTTTTGCAGACACACACGGAAGCGTAAGGTGAAAATATTATTCAAGATTAGAGAACTGACCACCAAGGTATGAAAGCCTTGGCTAGCTACAAGCTTTAAGCTTTTGACACTAGAAATTAAGAATAAATCAGCTTCATTGACCTCACTGACCTCATAAGAAAAGAAAAAAGAATAAAAAAGTAAAAAAAGCCTATGTAAGTTGCTTTATCATGTGGGGCTCGTGTTCTCTCAAACTCTCTCTCTCTCACTACCTATCGTGTTCTCTCTCACTATTTCTTAGTCTCCCTCTCAATCTCTCTCTCACTCCCTCCCCTCCAACCTCTCGTTTTTTCTCTTTATCCCTCTCACACTCTCTATCCCTTTCTCCCTCCTGTTCTCTTTCTTGTTCTCACACTCTCTTTCTCACTCTTTCACTCTCGTTCTCACTCTTTCACTCTCGTTCTCAATCTCTCGCTCTCGTTTTCACTCTCCCTCTCTGACTCTCTTTCTAACTTTATATTTTATCTCTCTATATGTTTTTCTCTCTATTTCTCTCTATATACATATATATTTTTATCTCTCTATTTATCTCTTTCTTTCTATTATTCGCTCTTTCTTTCTCTGTTTTTTCTTTCTCAATTTCTCTCTCTATTTTTCTCTCTGTTCTATTTTTCTATCTACATTTTTTTCGATTATATTCTCTCTATTTTTCTCTCTACATTTCTTTCTCGATTTCTCCCTCTATTTTTTCTCTCTCTATTTCTTACTCTCGTCAATCGCAATCTCATTCCTTTTCTCTATTCCCTTTCCCTTGCCTGATATTCCCTATCCCCTTTTATCCTATTCCTATCGCCTATTCGCTATCCCCTATCCCTTATCCTCATTCTTCCTTTATTTCTTTATTCTTTTCTTCCTTTCTTTTGTCTTCTTTCTTTCTATCTTTCTAGAAAATCAAAATTCTCAGATGTGCTAAAGTCACCTCGTAATTAGCTTTGTTTTACAACAGCACTTTAGGAAACAGCAGAAAGTGGAAGTGTAATTGCCATATTTTGGCTGAAAATAAAGGATAGAATTGATTATTCAGGGATTCTGCTGTAAGTTACGCCAAAAAATAAACCAGCAAACATTTTATCCTGAATATTTTTGAGGTAATTCATCATCGTACTCCAAAAATGACCTTATTTGAAGAAAAATCAGATCCACTTACTGTTATTCTCTCTCTTCCCTTAAATCCCGAAACTTTCTTCCATGTCGAATCAACACCATTGTTAGAAATCCAAATATGTTTGACCTGGAATTATATCCAGTTATTACTTCCATCTTAAATAAGAAGAAAATTTTTTAAGAATATTCTTTTTATTTGTTACGCCCTCGAGAAGATTGACAGACTACCATAATCTAAAGGTCTTTGAACATAATTTAAAGATTAGAATATAGGGGAACTTTGTTAATCTTGATTAATTTCCAGATGTATATTTATGAGACATAAATTCAATAGTTTTGCAGTTAAATCAAATTAATGTAATGTTATATTTCTTAATCCAACCGCACCTGATATTTCATCTTAATCTTAATAAAATACTATCAATCTCATTTATCTCAATCAGTATATCACAGCCTCTAATGGTCGTTTCATTCCACCACACTACATCGGATGAAGTAAAAAACTAACCTTACTCAGCAAAAGTAAACCCAACCAAGCTAGAATCTCTTCTACCTCCGTCTGGTCCAATAGCCCAAATGAAATCCATTCCAACATGAACATATCAAACAACAAAAACGAAACTAATGTAACTCATTCCCATTTAACTCAAAACAATTCAAACTTATGAAAAGTGCGTCCTTAACTTCACTGCACAATTACATCAAACCAGACCCTCTCACCTTCTGGTTGCGTTTATAGTATAAAGTATAACGTAAAATGAAGTCCTCTTCGTGAAGTGGTGGCAACCACACAGCGATGAAAGTTCCAGGCTCAGTAGAAGTGACTCTCAGATTTCGAGGCGAAGATGGTGCTGTGAGGGAAAAAAATCCAAAATTCAGATCCAAAGTAAAAACTTTAATAAGGAAGTGATGAAGGTCGTTTTTATCCCTATCGTTTGGTAGACTAGGAGATAGGCTACATTTATGGTCTCTTTCAATGTTTATTTTTTAATGGTTCGTTTGCAAATGACGTTTGGCGGTGGTGATAGATTACATTTTTGCAACTGTAAAAAGAAGATTTTATAAGTTGGATTCAACTTCTATTTCTATTTCAATTGAAATTGAAATATGCAAAACGAGTGTAAGGATGAACATAAAATTAAGCCTAACATCATAGCTTTGAGAGGTGGGGATGAGATAATAAATAGGAATGAAGTGGCGAGATTATGGTTGGATATGGGATAAAGAAAGCTATTTATGCCGTCGTTAAACAATGCAAGCAATGCGCGTGCTATCTATTTTATATTTCTTCATATGGAAAAGTTAGTAAGATATATAGACAATTAAGATCTTAAATTTAGTTTTCTTAGGAAGTTCTATATTAATATAATCTTTATGTTTGTTTTAATTAGAAAACACATATTACACATTTGGAAGGGAATAGTAGCTTGGGAAAGTAGTTGTAAGCAAACTAAAAGACTCGAAGTAAAAGTGCAACGATAAAAAGGTGATGGGAAATTAAAACAAATTACCATGAGCTGAGGTGGAGCAAAAGATGTTTTGTGATGGTGGGCTGTTTCCAAGATTATTATAAGCGCGAACTACAACACTGATATTTGAAGATGGTGGCATCATTTGAAGATTTGTCTCCAGATTTGTTGTAAAAACTTCCTGTGTTAAAGAATCTACAAATATTTATTTCACTTTAGGCAGATTCAGAACCCAGTTTTGATAATGGATATATATATACATATATATATATATATATATATATATATATATATATATATATATATATATATATATATATATATATATATATATATAATTTTACGGTGAAGGTAAGGACACATAGGAGGCTGAGGTACATGTGATTTATTTATGGAACAACGTTTCGGGCGTATCACCCATCTTTAGGTTCTAAAACATAAATTAATCTAATACAGTTAAAGAATATTAAAAATATTAAAAATAATTAGGTTATAACTATGTAGGTAAATAAAAAATTATAAAATAACTCAGGAATTTAAAAGTCAAGAGAATCAAATTATCAATCTAATATAACACTATTGAAACGAAAAAAACCCCACAAAAAACAAAAGTAAATAATTACAGTATAATATTGCTTACCGATAATTCAGGAATTTCAAAGGAAGAGAATCAAATTATTAATCTAATGTAATCACTATTGACACTAAAAAAAAGAAGCAAAAGTAAAAAATTACAGTATAATATTGCTTACCGATGAAGTTCAGCAGAAATCACAAAGTGAAGAAATTATAAAGGATGTGGCTTAAAGAAGGATAGGAATTTGATTGGTTGGTTGTTAAATAAGAGAAGGTTGGTTGGTTGTTGAATGAGGTAAGTAAAATTAAGAAATAAGAAGAGGAACAGCGGTATTATCTATGTTGATTGTAGGAGATTTTGTACGCTTTTAGTAGGGATTCCAAAATTCTTAGACTATATTTATTGTTATTATGACCAATTATTTCTAAGTTATCTATAGAGCATTCTGCCTTGCATTGTATACTATGATTTCTAATTACAGAAGCTTCCTTCTTAGACAATATTTTTCCAGTGCGATGGCTTATTCCCATGTGAGAACAAAACCTCCCTTTCAATGAGCGAACCGCACTACCAATATAGGTTCCTTGAAAACAACAAGGACAAGTAAAAGCATAAACAACACGGCTGCTCATTTCTAGAGGAAGTTTGTCATTTGAATATAGTCTAAGAATTTCGGAATCCCTACTAATACGTACAAAATCTCCTACACTCAACATAGATAATACCACTGTTCCTCTTCTTATTTCTTAATTTTACTTACCTCATTCAACAACCAACCAACCTTCTCTTATTTAACAGCCAACCAATCAAATTCCTATCCTTCTTTAAGCCACATTCTTTATAATTTCTTCATTTGTGATTTCTGCTCAACTTCATCGGTAAGCAATATTATACTGTAATTTTTTACTTTTGCTTCTTTTTTTCGTGTCAATAGTGATTACATTAGATTAATAATTTGATTCTCTTCCTTTTAAATTCCTAAATTATCGGAAAGCAATATTATACTGTAATTATTTACTTTTGTTTTTTGTAGGTTTTTTTTTCGTTTCAATAGTGTTATATTAGATTGATAATTTGATTCTCTTGACTTTTAAATTCCTGAGTTATTTTCTAATTTTTTATTTACCTACATAGTCATAACCTAACTATTTTTTTTAATATTCTTTAACTGTATTAGATTAATTTATGTTTTAGAAACAGAAGATGGGTGATACGCCCGAAACGTTGTTCCATAAATAACTCACATGTACCTCAGCCTCCTATGTGTCCTTACCTTCACCGTGAAATTGAAGATTAGACTGGTCAGCAGCAACTCATATGACTATATATATATATATATATATATATATATATATATATATATATATATATATATATATATATATATATATTAATATATGTAATTAGGTAAAAGACCATGTTGTAAGCAGGTTCTATTGAAGTCCACAGCTGTGGCAGTGTTATTAATTTTAACTTGTATTTTCTTAATATTTCTTACAAGTTTTTTCTCGTCTCGAAGACCTCGTTAAAAAAACTATTAAGAAATATTAAGAAATACAAGTTTATTTAAATAACGCTGCCACAGTTGTAGACTTCAATAGAACCAGCATATATATATATATATATATATATATATATATATATATATATATATATATATATATATATATATGATAATTCAAAAAGAAATCTTGTCACTTCCAAATAGATGTAGGCACATGGAATATTGAAATGTCTTACAGCAACAGACCTTTTTTAAAATTGAATAAAGCCTCATTGTAACGTGTCTTTTTAGTCGCGTGCACAGGGATCTATAAGATACTAGGTAGGTCGGTAGGATGGTAACCATTTAACGTCTCAATGAGTTTTTAAAAGTTTTGAAGGTCGTAATAGGTCAGGTGAAGTTTTTTAATTGATAATACGTTTGTTTATTATTTTTTAGTCAAAATCATTGAGCTTTGTTTCTCCAACTCAACAGAAATTTGTAATGTCCCTTTCAAAGCCCCCCTTTCCTCCGCAAATAGACATTTTCTAAAATTATTTTCCCAAAGATTTTTGTGTTGCATTATTTTTAGTTTAATTTATTAGAGAATTTAACACGTTTGAATCAACTAAATAAATATTTAATTTGAGGATTTGTCTTTTCTTCTGAAACTGAATTAAAATCTGGTACCAAGATCGAAATTATGGACTATGAATAAAGAGAAGGTGTTTTGAAAGAGAGACGAAAGAAGATAAAAAGATTTTAGAATAGTTGTGAACTTACTTAAAGATGGCCCCCTTTTATTCGTTGGCGTGGCTAAGATGGAGTACCCGGTAATTGGTGTTGTGGTGAAGGTGGACAAAGGCTTCGCCCACCAAACTCTGATTCCAGACAGGTTATTGCTTTGACAAAATACATCGCGTGGCGGACATTCTGGAGCTGAAAAGAATATGTAGGGGTCAAACTAAGTAAAACATTAGAATGAAAGTTTTAAACGGTTCCCCCCAAATCTTTGGGGAACGTTTATCATTTTCGATTGACTTTACCTCTTTTGCCGAGAATACAAATTCGGAATCGTGTGCTGGATTCGAGCTCTGATTGAGTGCTTAAAAAATTCGTAAAATGAATGAATGAATGATGTATATAGAAAGAACAGAGAGGAATCACTGTGTAACACAGGCGATCAGGAAGTCGAGAAGAAAAGGGCACGGAAATAACTTGAAAGGGGATAGGAAGAGTTGATAGGTCGGTGGCTAGACACCGATGCGTCGTATAGTTGGGTGAGTCTCGGGGTGTTTGTGACTGGATGAGGGTTGGGGGTAGGGGGTCGTCAGGAAGGAAATCGTGTCTGCATAGTTGGAAACGCGTTATTCATGATGCTCTTAACTTATGCGTAGAACGGCATAGGTTGCGGATGGTCAAGGGCTGCGGAGTATCGCAGTGCCATCGCAACATACCGTCTTGCGTGCAGTGTGGTGTATATGGGGTCTCTGGCGAGTTTCCCGAGTTGTTTTGTGAGTCTAGTGTGAACGTATGTGTTAAGGGGTGCTAATTTGTTGTTGTCGTGCAGTGTGGACATTTTGACGTACAAAGGAGAGCGGCAAGCGCGCTTCAGAATAGGGTTCTGAATGCGCTGAGCCTTCTTCTGCCACGTAACACTCGCAGCTACGAGTGACAGTAAGGCGTACGAGAGAAGAGGTCACTCGAGTGTGTTATATAGGTGTAACTGTAGTTTCTTGCCCACGAAGTAGAACCTGCGCAGCATTTCGTTTTTGCATGCGGCTCTTGCTTGTATTATCTGCTGGTGTATATTGAACCTAAGGGTCTTGTCAAAAGTTACCCCTATGATTTTTGTCTGTTGTGTTTAGTTGAGCCTTGTTGGGTTTAGGTGGTTCATGTCTAGTGTGTGTGAGAAAATTTATCGGTTATGCATGAAGTGATCTCTTGCGCCGAAGAGTATCCTCTGCGCCTTCTGAAGATTCCTGGTAATCAGTCATTAATCCACGTATTATGTCTTTATGTCTAGTATTATTTGTGCATGGTGAGCGATCTCGTCTGGTCCATGGCCACTGACGAGAATGGTTTCGTCATCGCCGTAGGATACTGTGTATGTGTGAAAGCAGTTTTCGGGTGGGCGTGGGGTGTTGTTTGTGTACATTATGTAAAGTGTGGGTGCCAGTATGCTTTCTTGGGGAACGCCTCAGCGTGGTGAGAGGGTATTGTTGTATTTTATGTGGCATCTCCGTTCAGTGAGGTAGTGCGAGAGGAGCCTTCTGGCGCAGAGAGTTAACTCCGTATTGTTGGTGAGTTTCCAACGGAGTCTCTTGTGCCACACCTTATCAAAGGCTTTCTCCAAGTCCTTGCTGATTGAGAGCGTCTGTTGTGGTACCTGGCGTTTTTGGGGGGTATTCTGTCGTGAACGATGGTCACAGCCGCCTGAGTAGATTGGCCCCTCCTGAACCCATATTGGTGGAAGGAGAACTAGTCCCTTTCTTCCAAGTAGTCTCGTAGGCAGCAGTTGATCATACGTTCGAGTATTTTGCCTAGGTGCTCTAACAGAGCAATAGGCCTGTAATTTTTTAGGTGTTTGAGGTCTTTGTTCATTTTGTATAGAAGTATGTTGTGAGAGACTTTGAATATTTTAGGGAAGTGGCCTGAGGCTAGTGAGGCGTTGAATAGTTGTGTAAGTGTAGGGTATATGTTTTCGGGGAGGTTGTGTATTAATGCGGCTGGTAGTCCAGAAGTGACAGGTGTGCGTTTTAGTGTTTTTTTTTAATGTACTGTTTTATTTTTTCGACAGTGATGAGAGTGGTCAGTGTAGATGTGTAGTCATGCAACTCCATCCGTATCAGGGGGGCGGGCTTTAGCTCGTGAGCGTGGGCCCGACACCAATCCAGGATTTACTGGAAGTGCTCTTGCGCGTGTGGTTTGGGTGGGTTGTGTGTGTACTGTGTCCCAGTGGGACATTAATGATTCGAGGATGACGTAGGTGTCTGTGAGTATTTGGTTATTTACCTAGAGGATGATGTGTTTGGGTAGATCGGTGCCTAGCATCCTTTTCACGCTCTTGAAACAACTAGCAAAGGCTGATATATTTTGGAATAGGCTTAATATCTCTTTAAAACCAAAAATATTTTGAACGATAATGTATGATGGTGCCGGATAGACGGAGCACCTGCTATGTTAGGGATAAAATTTTGATTTGAAGTTTATGTGAATAAGCGAGCTATCAAAATCAAATGCATCTATTATATACAATTTTCAAGAAAAATGTGACCCTAAAGAAATTGATGTAACTCTTAAAGTATAACTTCTTTTATAAAATCTTGTAGATCATTTAAAAGAAGATAGTATCATGTTTAAGACTAGTATAGATTAATTAGGTTTTAAAAATAAAATAAAGTAAATGCGTTAGGAGAAGTTTATAGACTAATATTGACTAGAGTTTCAAGGTGACTTCTTGGAATGGGAAGCAGGTTTGTTCTCTAACTGAGCAATATTATAAACATGTAAGTCATTTAAAAAAAATGAAAATAAATGTGTAATTCTACTTTTTCGAATGATATATACGACCATTACGACCATTCAAGCGGTGACGTATTAATATAGATGCAGGCCATGATTTACTGTTTTCCCCACAAATGTTCGATAGTTTTCAAGATGGAATATAACTAAGCGATTATTTGATCTTAGAGATGAGCTTAAATTTTTTTTTGAAGTTCAAGGCAAAATGTGAAATGGATCATACAGCTCGCCTATTTATTTGACAGTTGCAAGAAAGGAATAAAAACATCGTGAAATTTCTAGATTTTTTTCAAAGCTTTCTTGAGCTAGCTGGAAAATGTTGCATTGCTTAAGAAACTGTTAACATTTCTTGTTACTGGTTATGTGTACTGGTTATAATATTGTTGACGTAGAGAGCATATAAATATAATATCTTGTATACATACATTTGTTTGATAGGAATGAAGGTTTAATATTAGGTTTCGGCCTACGTGACGTAATGCAGTAAACACACGAGGGATTTGAATACAGAGATTGTGTGAAAATATAATATATTTAAAAACTAACAATGAAAACAGGAAGAGATAATTGATTTGTTATAATACTAGATGTAAATTGGTATACAACGAATTATTATTTAATGGATATCTAAAAGAATTAAAAAGGCAATTCACAAGTTATTAATTGGTAATTAAATGGATGTAATTACCAATTAATTTTTTGTGAATTGCGAATTAATATCTTGTGAGAAAAACTAATGTTAACAGGATAGTTACCGGATCACAAATGGTAGTGAGTAAATTGGGGTCTGTTTGGATGAAGGCGCGGGAGAAAGTGGGAAGATTATCGCTTACAAATTTTGTGAATATAGGCAGTTACATTATCGGAACGCATTTTGGGAGAGCTTAATATATACAAACAAACAGACACGTATATTTATATATATATATATATATATATATATATATATATATATATATATATATATATATATATATATATATATATATATATATATACCAGAACAATAGTTAATAAAACCACTGTTGAGGAGCGTAGTATTTATTATCTCGAGACCAGTTTCGGCATGAAGTTTGTCATGCCATCCTCAGTTGAACACTAAGAATACATGCATCTCACTAAGCGTACAATATATATATATATATATATATATATATATATATATATATATATATATATATATATATATATATATATATATATATATAGTTTACAGATATCCAATTGGAGTTCCTAATCAGGGGGTTTGAATTTGAGTTCATTAAGGATATCTTTTAAGATTAGATCTTTGACGTAGGGGCTGCATTTGAATTGCCCAGTCAAAAGGTTAAAGTTGGGGATTTCGTCTATAAGGTTGGATCCAATGACCTTTCTTTTGCGGAAGACCTTACACGGGAAGATTAGTTTGGCCTGTGGGAAATCTATCGGGTGGTTAAAGTTATTGGTGTGTGTGAAAAGACTAGAGGCTGTGTTTCCCCGTCTAACGTTTTATATGTGTTCGTACATTCTCTTATCCAGATTTATTCCTGTTTCGCCTATGTAAAATAAAGGACAGTTAATTTCTTTATAGGGGATTAAATAGACTCCTGCTTCATTGGTTCCTGCTATAGGTTTGCTTGTAGGGAATGATTTTTTAATGGTCGAACGATATTTAAAAGTGGTGCGTTTAGGGGAAAGGATACTATTTAGGAAGGATATCTTTCAGTAACGGAGAGAATGGGAGGGAGAGAGAGAGTTTCTTTTAGTATTTGAGTTCCTAATTTTAGGGCAATAGAAGTTTGACTTTGCCTTGGATAAGCATTCATTGATGATATGGAAGGGATATTTTAGTTGTATAAATATACAGATGGTGAAAATAATCATCGGACAAGAAACATGGGTCACAAATTCTAAAAGCTCTCAAAAACATAGACATTACAATGGCTTTTTAAACTTTTATATCATGACAAAAGTAAAAATGGATGTAAGAATAGGAATTAGTGGTTTTACAGTATACAAAGAGGGTAGGTCGATCATTTATTCTTACAATTTTGACATCGAGGAAAGGTAAAACATTATTATTTTCCCATTTAAATTTTAATTTTATGGTAGGGTGTAGGTTATTGAGGTTGTTTAAGGAATTGTCGAAAGATCCCAGTTGATTTAAAGGCCACATCGATATGACGTCATCAACATATCTGTACTATACAAAATTTGGAGATGGGGTCTCAAAAGGGAGTAGAGACATTTCGAAGTGTTCCATAAAAAGATTGCATAGAATGGGTGACTAAGGATTTCCCATACTCAGCCCATGTTTTTGGCGGAAGAAACCCATATCACTATTAAAAACATTTTCAGTAACGCAAAGTTTAACTTGTTTAACAATTTTTTTAGGGGGTAATGGGAGGTTGAATCTCGGGTTCCTTAGTACATTAAATAATACTTAAAGGGCTTCATCAACGGGTACATTGGTAAAATTGTTAACCTGTTAAACTTTGCGTCACTGAAAATGTTTTTAATAGTGATATGGGTTTCTTCCGCCAAAAACATGGGCTGAGTATGGGAAATCCTTTGTCACCCATTCTCTGCAATCTTTTGATGGAACATTTTGAAATGTATCTACTTCCCTCTGACCGGAAATAGATCGTGGTATAGCTTTATATATCCTACATACATCTATTTTATTTGATTTAGAGTGTGCGGGGGTTTCCTTTTTAAATAGTTTGGGTAGGCCGAGGTCCAGTTACAAGGTCGGATCCTCGTAAGGGAGGGCTAGTCCAAAAGATGCTACTTTAAAACTTAGAATTGGCTGAGAGTTCCAAATCTCACTTAGTTACAGGCTATTGTTATACGGCTATGATGAGCTCGAGGGTCAGAAATCAAAGGAGTACGCAAAAATAGACTTTAATAAATATTAATAATTAAAGTTAATATGATACAATAATACACAGTTAATTAAGACACATAGTTACACAAATGATAATGGGGAACGGTCGACGGCAATTATAAATTTGGGGAAGCTAATATATTCGTTACGATACCTTGTACACAAATGGAGGGGTTGGGGAAGACGTTGGTCGTTTCCGGTGAATCGGTGAGATGATGGTTGGGTCACTTCAAAGGGGGCCAAGGTCAACTTGTTTGTAGTGAAATATTCTTCGGAGATGACGAGGAAAGGGGGGGCAGAGTCTTCGAGAAGGGAGGTTGGGAATTTTTTCGGTGTAAATTCCTTTGGAGAAAACGGAGGATGAGTTTCTCCGAGACGTCAACGGTTTGTTTGGTCGGAGATGCGTAATCAAGGGGGTATTACGCTAAGATGAATCTTCACTGAAGCCTTTTGGGTTAAGACTTGGTTCTTGTTTGGAGATGGCGTCGAATAGCGGAGTCAGACGGGTATTCTTACTGGAAGAAGAGTTCTTAACTAACTCTAGGGGATGGATATTTGTTTTATCCAAGAAGGGATACTTGGTTTTGTCCCACAACGTTTCCTTGCCTTCGGCGTATGACAAACCCGAATCGAGGAGGAGTAAGAAGGTCTGCACTTCGGAGCGTCTCTCGCACCAATCTGCTCATTTCACGTAACGCGGGTAGATATGGACACCAGAAGTGAGGGAACTTACCTGATAGAAGAGGGGGAGGGACTATCTTACATCGTTTGAGTCATAGCGAACGCAGCCTGGATGGCGATTGTCTCAACTGCTCCCAGCGTGGTTGAAAGGGGGGGGGAGGGCTTCTGGTCCTGTTCATATACTCGCCTTGATAAGGGCTACATTCCATGAACCCGCTCCTATACTTTCTCATGCTTTTGGGCTTCGAAAATTGTTTGTGAGATACTCGAGGCCCATCACGTGGAGGCAATGCTTAAAAGCAGCGTTATTTCTCCCCTCACGTACTTGTTCCCTCACACCTTAACATCCGATATTTAATCCCCTCTTTGATAACATTTCTCTAATCTGTGTCCTCCCGCTGGGCATGGGCGTGGCACCACCCTGTTTGATCTTCTATATACCATCTCTATTAAGTATTTCGTTATTCCTTGAGAATGAACTGAACAAGTTCGAAAGTACTTGGAATCCGCCTTTCATTTACCTGTGTGATTTTATGCATATATATATATATATATATATATATATATATATATATATATATATATATATATATATATATATATATATATATATATATTGTTTGACTTCTTACGCCGCTTAAGTTGGATACAAATTACTTTAAAAGTACAGCGGAATTACCTGATACATAATTGATTTGAAGTACTTTTGAGTAATATTAATCGGATTTAGTGCAAAACCAATGAATTACCGGTTCAAACGTTCCTAATGATTGTCTCGAAGAATTTCTAGGGTTGAAGACTGATTCGGGAGTAAAAAGACATGTTTGATGAGAAATAAGCCACAGAATTTTGGCATAGATCTGCGACTCCTTCCTAAGATTGGCTAAAAGAGCTATCTTTACATTGCTCATATTTGTGTCGATATATCTTTTTGGATCAGGCTTTTCAACTTTGTTAAAAAAGAAAAAAGAAGAGCAACGAAGTATCATGGAGATTGAAAAGTACCTATCTTGCGACGTTTGAAGCATCCCTCTGTTTGCCCTAGAATTGGCGATGCAAGAGGAATCATAAGGTTCTCATTAACTATAATCTTCATCTGAATAAAATGAATTACACTCCTTGGCAATCTATTGAACATTTTTGTTTATTAACGCATGTTCCGGTTTATTAACTTTAGTCTGGTAAGTAATTAGTTATGAATATAAAAACTACAGTACTTTTATTTAAGTTTTAAAATTCATCAACATTATTTATTGCTATAAAATTTGTAAAAGTTCACTATAAAAATAATAAGAGGTAAATGTATAACTACTAATAAAGAAAAATTAAGACTTTCAATATTATCGGCACATAATTTGGAATGCACCTTTTGAAAACCACTCGTATATTCGCTTCGGGAAGGAATTATCACATGGAATTGATAATTTTAGAATCCTGTCGCTGTTACAAATACTATCGCAATCGTTAATTATGGTCACAATTGCAGTCCTTTGATGCAACCTCGACGGAATACGGAGTTTTCATCTTTATTGTACTATATTGGAATGGAAGTAAATTCTCCTTCGAATTTAGGGTTGTCTTAAAGAAATTAATTTCTTAGTATTTCTCTCACGAACTTAGATTTTTATCTTATTAACTATTGCACCTGTGCCTTTAAAAACGCCAGCAATATTTAATCAATTGTTGTTATGTATTAATTATTAGTAATGCAGTAACAGCCTAAAAAATATTAATCTAATTGACGTAGTCCACTCATTAAAATACATTTATAAACATATTATGTTTTCTTCCCCATTTTCTGATGACCGGTACTTCTCTGATCTTATCTTATGAGCACCTGATACCTAGCTGGTAACCACTGGTAATTAATTATCCGGTTCCTCTCAGCCACGTATTTGAATGTCTTCCAATCGAAATTCTAACAGCAGGAACTTAAATAAAGGCACATTGGAACAAATTTTATGAATTTCCCAAGGTACAATATCACTTGAGCCTTAGATATATCCATGCACCTTATGCTGTGGGTCACCAGTGATCTTTGCGCCAGACGTCAGATTCAAATCGGTTGATTAAACGAAACATTCTAGGTTGGGTAAGTTTGTAATCCCGCCTGCATTGGAAATGATAGGCAGACTCAGGATAGTAGTGAGCATCCAAGGTTGTACCATTTTAGACTACTCGGTGCATGTAAGGTTTCACACATTTTTACTTCCAATATCTTTATAAAATTCTTCAAATACTTTGTGGTGGAGATGCCAAAAATGGTTTTAATTGAGCTATTGTTCGGTCTTACCGTCAAACAGCGTTTTTTGCACGATTCGAGGCGATGACAGAGGGCCGGCTCCCGCTTTGTTGAACACCCTGAGAGCCACGTCATAGAGGGTATTAGGGATTAAGTTCTCGATGGTGTATTGTTCTGTATTAGGCACCGAGCCTAAAAAAAAATAGACTGTGACACCTTTCTCCTGTAATTGCTTTATTTTCCCAAAACTTTTTAAATAAGATTTGGAAATAGAATTTTTTTTATGGAAACCAAATCTTAAAAATGGCCAAAGAATTTTATAATATGTGTAAAAGTAACTTCCTCCTGGTCACATTTTCCTCAAGACTTTCAAAGAATCATTTATGATATTTAATAAACTTACCTACATAAAGACTAAAAGCTCTAAATCAGGTGTTAATAAGTTAAAAAATCGAAACAATTTGGGATTACATATTTTCAAAATAAAATTATACAAAGAAATGGTGAAAGGAGTTCCGGGTAGGAAAGATAGAATTCCAAACTGCAGCTTAAACCGTAAAGACGTTAAGAAATAGATCAGCTATCCACTAAGGTAAATACTATATAGAAAACACAAAAAAACAAAGAACATAACAAAATTTCTTTCATAGCAAATTATATCAATATGTCTAGTGTTTAAAGAAGAGAAAAAAACATTACAAACCAAAGAGTCAAAAAGTTAGAATTTGGAAGCTGGTTCAACTACCATAATCTTTACAAAAGCATATATTTAAAATTACCTGATATAAAGTTTCCATAAGTTCAGTGCAATGAAAGGATGTGTATGAATGATGGATGTTAGTGAAGGATAGGTTCTGACATGTTGCTTATTTTGATGATCTATTTTTAGTGGCTGAGATCGAGAGGGATTTGGAAATTTTGATCGAGGAGGGAGCTTAATTTAAATGCAGAAATAAGTAAGGTTGTAGTCTGTCAAACCTGCTGGATACAAGGTCAAAGTATGTGGTACAATAGATAAAATACTGTAAACGTTTAGCTACTTGAAGTTATGTTTCCATTGAGATATGAGGTCAACAGTTGAAAGGAAGCCAAAACCTGTTGTGTCACTGCTCTTATTTATATCTACAGGGTTCATCAGTTTCTGGTGCTTGGCCTGAACTATGTCTATTCCAATGAAACGTACGCTACCATGGAGATGATTAGACCATCTTTGAACTCAGGGTAAAGGTCAAAGGTCGGATTTCGTTGGAGCATTAAGCGGGCGAAAATCGCCTACAACTCGACGGCATCTCTTCGGGAGTTTCCTTTTCTAAATACGAATGGGTGAAGCCCACGTAGATTTGGATGGGTTCACAACGCCCTATTTTAATAGAGTTTTGAATGTTGCTTTGACCATTTCTAACTTGTCTTTCAAAAGAGGCCTGGTGCTTGCGAAACTCGGTGGCGAACTGCCAGTCTTGATTGTATGGACCACTAAGTTTGGTGTATAAGAACATAGTCTGCTAAGCTAGGATTGAATATTGCCTCATGTTTGCTTAAAATTGTACGTACATTGGGAAGCAGATGAGATAGTTATTTATCACTAATGAAGTCGCTTATGCGTTCGCTCGGTGCAAAATTTACCAAACCTTCAAAATGTCCTAATAATTCTCCACCTATAAATGGTAAAGGCGCATCTGTCATAATAAAAATCCAGCTAAAAGAATGGTGAATATTTGGAGTTGCAATGTCTAACTGAACTTCCCGATAAACTTTAATATATTTACTATTAGCAGTAGAAATATTAATAGTAGACTAGTTCATCTCAAAAAATTATGCTAATTTTAATGGCACTATTAAAAACACTTGCACCAGTTTTTATTAAAAAATCACAAGTATTTCTATTCACTTTAGCGGCGACTGTGACTAACGAGAGCAGACCTTTTGTCGCATATACTACGGCATCCTAGTCACTATTCAGAAGGAACTGGAGACGAAGGTCTGGATGGTGGTTGCATCTTCTCATTATTTTCCTTCTTTGGCGACTTTTGCCACTCTTTGCAATAGTTTGCACTTGCATCGTACTAGATATGCGTAAGACACACGAGACGCCTTTGATTCCTATGGAACCATTGCACGCCTATCGAAAAATTCTTAGAATTATTAGTGATGTGCATAGAAATAGATCTAAAAGAACTATTATTATTATTATTATTATTATTATTATAAACGGGCATATGATTTGCCCGTTTCACATTATATACACTGTTAAAAGGCAGAATATGCACTAAATTTACATTGAAATTTTTCACACAATTAGTGGCATTCAGAATACTTTCAATATTCTTACCGTTATTAACATTAAACCACTGCGCCCGAACGAATGGCATAAGTATGTATGTTAACTTTCCAACTTGAGCTAATGTTAATTCCTTTTGAGTGGTGATTATGGGTGCTATGTTCGCACGTAGAGACCTGTCAAAATTGCGTCAAACTAGATTTTCACCCACGTCCAATTGATTAGTGGTTCTTCGCAGCTCGTCCAGGTTGGATAAAGGTCGACCGGTAAGTTTTCACGTAGAAATCAGTTTCTCAAATAATTCTCGCTTCATTTTCTCAGAGACCAATGATTTCTCTTCTTGCTTGAGAGTAGTTTTGCGAGATCATCGTTGTTGGAAGTCGATCCACAATCTTAGGTAGCAACTCAGCCAACATATGGAAACAATTTGTATCTTCCAGAGTAATTCTGGAGATATCGAATTGTCATTCTACTCTGTTGAACCATCGAGCGGCTGAGGCTTCCTTGAAGACTGTAGACCTCACTGTGACGGCGTTAACGAGTTGTGCTGAAATCTGTTGCTCTGTCGAATTCATCGTTGTCTTTTGATTCAAATTTTTATATCCGAAGTATGACAAATGTGGTAGATCAATGGTAGAGGTATCTGGTACAGTCGAGGTGTTTTTCCACAGAGATGCGGGGTTAAAAGTGGAAATGATGCCATCAGTAGATTGATCTGACTCTAATTTGATCTTCATTGAATATCAAGTTGCTTCAATTTGGTTCGGCAGGAAGACGACTGGACCAACCAATCTACAGATAATAATTACTTCAATTCTTCGAGGTTTATTTTGACAGAGCAATGACTTAGAAATTGTCTGAAGATAATTATTTCTTGAATGATGATAATAATAATGATCTTTAGACAATTTTACAAGACATACACAGCAGACACTCGCTCATACCGCGCTAAATCTGAACATAACATGTTTTTTATATATAATCACTAAATAATTATCTGACATTGTTAACATAATAATAATAACAAATGTTTATGGTGCGAAGAAGAATAGGAATACTATTTTACCAAAGTGTTCTGGGGTGGTATGGGCATGAAAGAAGAATGGCTGGCAATATAGCATATACGAGAGTGAGTGTCAGAGTGTGAGAGAGGTTCAAATACTGCGTAAAATTTGAGTAACTTGTAAGAATTAGTGTATCAGAGAAAGAGGGATGACCAAGCAAAAATAGGATGATATTGTATATGATAGGGGTGCATGGAAGGGGTTTGTGATGAGAGTGCTTCGGGCCTTTTACCCACGTATTAACCATGTTTGGATGAGATATTCCATCACATAGCTACGCCTCTTATTTCTGTGAAGGCCAATTTTGGCTTGGACAAAGTGATGGATAGTGGTATTAGTGAGATCTTCTCCACATGGGTTTAAGAATGGGAGAGGAAGAGGATTGACTCTTTCATTTAGAAAAGTTTAAACGCCTTCTACTTTGACAGGGGCTGGGTCCCAAATTCTATCCTTAGTTATATTGTACGAGGGGCGGACAATAAGTTTTGGAATTCGGATATAATGAAACGTGATATGAGGAAAAGTGTTTTATTATTTTTCAATATAACTACCCTCGACTTCAATGCACTTGCGCCACTTGTCCCTGAGGCTTCGAATTCCCGACAACCAGAAATCTCCCGATTGCTGTTCAATCCACTCCTGGACGGCGAGCTGGACATCTTCATCGTCCCCAAACCTGCATCCACGCACTGCAGCCTTGAACTGGCGGAATAAAAGGTAGTCGTTAGGGGCCAGATCTAGACTGTAGGGGGGATGGTTGAGCTCCTCGAATCCACACTCGTGCAGTTCAGCTTGTGTAACTCTGGCCTTGTGGACAGGGGCATTGTCGTGGAGGAGCAGGACACTGCATGTCAACTTGCCGCGCCCTTCTGATGGATGCATTTCTTCAACCCAGCCAGTTCCTCGGCGTAATATTGGCCTGTGATGGTCCTTTTACGAGGCGCATAATCTACCATCAACACTCCCTCAGAATCCCAGAAGATGGTGTCCATGATCTTCCCAGCTGAGGGTTCGGTCTAGAACTTGATGGGGGTCGGAGAGCCCCTATGCTTCCAAGTTATGCTTTCAAGCTTGGTCTCGGGATCCCAGTGATGGACCCATGTTTCATCACCTGTCACTATGCGTGACTCGAATCCCAACGGGTCCTAATGGTACAGGAGCAGCAGCTCCTCCGAACTTTGACGACGTTGAAGTCGATAATGGGGCGTGAGGTTTCGTGAGGTTTCTAGGGACCCAACGGGCAGAGACCTTGGTTATGGCCAAATTGTCGTCGATGATGTTCATAACACTTCCATGTGATATTCCAAGTTCTCGCTTGATTTCTTCGACCTTCACCCGTCTATTTTCGAGGATCATCCTCTCCATACGGGCCACATTTTCCTCGTTGGTCACATCTGACGGGCATCCTGGACAGGGGTAAACTTCAAGGGACTCACGACCATTGCGGAACTCCCTATTCCAGCGAGCAATAGTTGCATAGGAAGGTGCGGTGTCGGTGTACACTGCAACCATGCGTTCATGGATCTCTTTTGCATTCTTGGTCAAAAGTTTGATCACTGCGCGGTGCTTAACCTTCTCCATTGTTGAAAGATTTGTGACTGACGATCTGCGATCAGCTACTGCTTCTTAAATAAACGAGGCAGTAGCGTGCGGCTGCAGGTCCTGACTTATCATAACTTGTCCTAACACCCCCACAAACAGCCATCCCGCTTCCTCTGTTTTGCCCTACCGATTCGCAAAACTTATTGACCGCCCCTCGTAGCTATAGAGAAATGTTTGATTCAGAAAGCAAAGTCTCTCGGTTTGATAAGCTAAAATATTTGAAAATAAACTGGTTGGAAGTTTGATTACAAGATCTGGTTACAGGAAAGAACAAAGCTCGCATATTAGAGAATAAAAATATTAGCTAACAAAGTTTGAATGATTTGAGAGTTCGTAGCAAAACCAACAAAATAGCCCCTTGTAACTCTTGAAATTTTGACGATAATGAACATCACAAAAATATAATAAAAGTAAGGAACTACTTTTGCCCTTGATGCGATCTTAAATTGACTCCCCGTTAACACACGCACATTTATAGTAAAAACAGTGAAGAGGGTGGAAAGCCAGAGTTGAAAATTGCAAAGAGCAAGGTTCAAGAAGTGAGTGAAAACACCTTCAATTTGGTTCAAATCAGATAAATAACGGTTTCTATTTATTTTAAAAGTAGAGCGTCCCTTCAAACGATCCATTCCATTTTTAAAGCTTTCTTAAATTTCCAAACTCATTTTTTTTTCTCTCTCCTTAATTTTCAAGTCATTCAAAACAACGCTTTGCCCATCATCAGTAAAGCTTTTAAACATCAAAAGGTTTGAAGGTTAAAGGAACTAGAATCTACGCATTTATCAGGTTTATAGTTTTTTGTATTTTTGAAATTTAAACATAAATTACCCTTAAGGCTAATAATAAATTTTTTTTTCAGAAATCCCTTTGTTCCTTACAATTTGAAAAAAACGAGATAAAGTCCGAAGAGAAGGGAAAATATTTTAAAGTCAACAAAGAATTTTGAATTTCATCAAATTACGATCTTCGAGAGGATTGTGAGAATAACCTTTGGAAACGAAACTTCTGTGAACAAATTGCATCGAGTTAAAGATTTTAAAGATGATACAGGGAAGATTAGAAGGGCCATTTCCTCTCCTAATTGTCTCTTTCTTCTTTTCAGAATCAAATGCATTCATAAGTTGCGGCTTAGTGTACGGCGCGCGCCGGACCTGAGAAAATTTTTAATTCTCTAGAACCCAATTTCGTTTTTTCCGAGTTGGGGATGATAGCTGTTAACTGATTCGAAACCCCAAACCCACGGACAAAAGTCTTATTCCTCCTTTATTATAGGTATCGCTAGATAGGCTGTTCTTTTAGTGAGGAACCAAACCGAACTCGGCAAAACAGGATTCAGCCCGAAACGACGTACTATTCAGCATGATATGCTGAATGTAATCGACCCCAAACAAACAGTTTATTCCCCTAATTAAATCTTTCAAATAAATCGGTTGGAGAATGCCTTATCTGCGAGAAGAACCCCATCAGCCTTCAAAGTGTGAATTACACTTGGGTTTGATTTGACTAACAATTTCGTTTCCTTTCTCCCAGTGTATTTTTTCTAGGTTTTGCCTGTGCGAACGTGTGAGGGTATTTTCCCAAGTTGGTATTCAATGAAATAACCACTAGTTCGCACGCGGGAGATATATGGGATGAAAATTTGATAGGAGTTCTAACAGGTCCGAACTTACTCCTCAAACTAAGTTTACTCTCAAAATAGGAAGCCAGAAATCTTTTGCGACTTTAAATGGAGATTTAAAACTCTCAACTGATTCATCAACCAATCCCTGCTACACCACTTATCCCTATTTTAAACACAAAATTAGTCTATATTTGACTGTTGATGGGTCGTGGGTGGAATTCTGTGTCTAAGCTTCAAAAGCTTGCACTGGAGTGGTAAGGAAAAGCGCTCTGTGGAACAAAGGTTTGAATGTGGGGGTTTAGAATACGCCTTAGATGGAGCATTGGATATGAAATTTTAAAATTAGAAGCTCGTTCTCCGAAATGAGAAATGGTTGTGTTAACAGTTTGAAATGGCCTATGAAACTAGATGGGAAGAATGAGAGCTCGAACAGTGCTAGTCATTCTAGGAAACTCAAATGTTCTTTCCCATCCGATTTCGAGGCGCTAAAGGAATTGGTAGAGTTAGGTGAAGTGTATTTTCCTTCTTTGAAAGATAGTTTAGCTAAATTGAGACTTCGAAGTGGTTGTCAATTTGACCAAACTATTCCTTTTCTAGTCATTCTTTTTATCCATTAAGAATGGATATGTAACTGATTTATTCGTTGTTAAATTTTACACGAGGATCCTTATGAAACACGTATTTTAGGAAACCTCAAACTCAATACTCTGTTTGTAAATAGAAAGTAACCTTTTATTTTGAAGGGAGGAAAAATGAAAAAACCAAAGAAAAAAGGAGTACTTATGGAACACGTATTTTAAGAAAACTCACTAGTTGAAAAGAAACTGGAAAACCAACAGGTGAATCACAGAGAGTGAGACTTCTACAAAATCAATCGCAATTTCCCAAATCTAAAATAAACCGTCTCATTAAACTTTTTCAAGTCAGTTAATTCGATCTCTCCGAAATGATTTCGTGGTGACCCAACTGGAGTTGAGAGCTACAGAGGAGGAAGAAGATATGGATTCCTTTTAAAAAAGTTTAAATACCTTCTCCAGAGGTGCTTTGAGACGAGTTAAGTTCCAAATTCCCAGGTTAGTTAGAAGGTAATAATATATTAAGGAATTTGATTCGTTGAACATTTGAAATAAAGGAACCGAATAAAGGAACCCTCTTGCATCCCCGCCTCTTGGATACTTTCAATATCCGCTACATCTATTAATCAGTGTCCTCTTGTCCTTGTGGTATTCTACTTCTAATTAAGGGACTTTACAATTTCACATCATTCTATGGCCACCTTATGCGCTTCCACTCGCTTCTCTCTTCCCCGACAGCCCACATTACCCGACCTATTTCCTGCCATCAACTACGTAGGTATGACTGGGGATCTCTCCTCTCTCTTCCCTTCTGAATCGATGTCACAGAGAGTTGACTCAAATGATTCCCTTCTTTTTTCTTCCAATGCCCTCAATACTTGTCTCGTACTGCATGTCTTTTTACTTCACCCCCCCCCCCAACCCCAGCGTTGTCTTGCTACAGATTGTTTCATAATCTCCGTGACTCCCTAGTTTCCTTCTCTGTTACTTGGGTGTCACATTTTATAGCCAATTGTCCTTGAATGCACACACTTCCCTTGTCTGTCGGTCTAATTATTATGCAATCTCTGACGGATTCGTTTGCATTTCAATGATATTAGTTTTGCAGTAGACATTTATACATTTGTCACCTCGCGCCGTTACTGAATGGCTGAAAGACAGGAAATAAAGATTTGTGCTGAATGAAGTGAGGTTACAGTGGAGGGACGTTATCAGTGGCGTACCTCAGGGGTCCGTTCTAGGCCCTTTATTATTCATAGTTTATATAAATGATCTTGGGGAGGCTGTAAATAGCAGTGTCAACTTTTGCTGATGACACTAAATTGGCAGCTATAGTCAAAGAAGTTGAGAGTAGCTTAAAGGTACAGAGTGACTTAAGCAAGTTATAAGCTTAGGCTCAGAATTGGCAGATAACTTTTAACCTTAAAAAATGCAAAGTTCTTAACATGGGAAGGGATAATATGGAATTTAGCTATGAAATTGATGGTCATTGGCTGAATTGAGTTGAGGATGAGAAGGACTTAGGCGTAGTAGTAGATAGGTTCTTGAAGTTTTCAAAGCAGTGTATTGAGGCAAAAAATAGAGCAAATACGGTGCTAAAATACATTAAGAGGAATGTTAGCTACAAGAGTAAAGAGGTTAACCTTAAACTCTACAACTCGTATGTTAGGTCGCATTTAGAGTACTGTATACAAGCACGGTCACATGACATTAACCTGCTTGAATCAGTACAAAGGAGGGCAACAAAAATAATGAAGATAGACGTACTAAATATGTTCTTATTTGAGAGATGATTTGTGAGGGGAGCTATGATTGAGCTTTTTAAAATCTTTTCTGGGATGGATAATTTTGATTTTAGCAAGTTATTTGAGTTGGAAGGTAGTAATAGGACTAAGGGCCACCACTTAAAAATTAAAAAAGCAGAGGTGCAGGTTGGATGTTATAAAATATTTTTTCACCAATAGTGTGGTAGATTACTGGAATAGTTTGCCATCTGAGACAGTAGACAGTCAAAACTTGAATGTTTTCAAACGCAGATGAGATGATTATATGGGGAGGAAGGGTTAACTTCGGGGGGGATTCTAGACTCATTCCTGTGGATGCAGTTTTTTATTATTGTATATTATGATTGATTTGGATTTTGATGAGTCTTGATGATTATGCTTTTTTGTTTTTGACACATTCCTGTGGATTCTTTAAATTGTATATTGTGGATGCATGATCTGACACAATCCTACGGATTGTTTAAATTGTATATTGTGGATGTGCGATCTGACACAATCCTATGGATGCACTTTGTGGGTGGGTTTTGGCAGATTTGGATGACCTTTGATATGCCCTTGTGGCTTTTGCCATCTGTAAATTTATGTTATGTTATGTTATGTTTACTATTGCAACTTCTTTCAGGCAGGTGCCCAAGCCTCCACACTTCGTCCTCTTAACTTTATGCAGAACTGTGTGGTACGCTTTCTTCTTCATCAGGTTTGCTTCTCCTGGGTAACACCGATGCTTCAGTGTAGGTATGCAGTGGCTTTTCATTAGTTTCAGCATCTCATTTAACGTTCTCCTTCTTGATTATAAAGTTCTGAATGCTGAGTATCCCTCATACCTGTCTTCTGATCTCTCTCTCTCTCTCTGTCTCAACCTGTGCGAGCACTGCGATCCTTTGCAACCCCTCGCCTTGTCGGCCTATGTAGGAGGGTGTGAAATGCCTTACCATTCGTTACTATCTCTCTCTTTTTCCTAGCCACTCCCTAATATGCCGACAAACAGGCGCCCTGTGAAGTTCTTTAAACTTGAAAAGTGGGGTACTAAGAGCTATTTACTTGCTAACTTATTTACTTTAGGAAAACTCACTTATTTTAATAAGCTAGAATATTTGAAAATAAAGAGTTTTGAGGTTTGATTAGAGAGATCTGAATCAGAGTGAAAATCCCACGTTTGAACCAGCTTTAATGTTGGAAAATAAAGATTTAGATAATAGAGCTGAGATGAATTGAAAGTTTTTCGCAAGAGTAACGAAATGGCCACTTGCACCAATTGATTATTTGAAATAATAGAGGCATTAAGACAAAATCATAAAAAGTAGCACCTATCTTTCATTCAGATATGAACTTAAGTTGACTCACCCTTAACACAAACAATAATAGAAACACATAGGTTGGAAAGTCAAAGTTACAAAAGTGTAAAGAAGAATGTTTAAGAGGTACGAGTATGTTAATGAAAATTTGTGGTTCTCGATATGCGAGAGAGGGGAGTGTGGTTAATGAAACCTTGTACCATTCTGGTCTCAAAAGCAAAACATCTCCTCTACTAATATATAAAAAAACAGATGTCCACCCTGTCGGGAAATATACCTTCCGACATACAGATTAATATAAATTCAAGTCATTAAGTAATAACCTTATTATAAATTATTGATTCATTTTTCCACCTTGTTAATTGAGGATTTTAATTATCTAATTTTAATTTGTAATTCTTTATTTTCCTTTTCTTTGTACGGTTGTCCATTCAAATTTGTTGAGCTGTTTAGATTATGTCGGGGAAAATTATCCTTAGTTTTTTATTGTTCGCTTTGAATTCATCCGCGAGACTCGATGTAATTATTGCGCTGGCTCTAAAGACTCTGTGCTTTTTCTTGAAATTGTTTCTCTGTCATACTCCTTTGACATTAATACTGATTGCCAGTTCGACTATCCATAAGATGTAAGAATTTTTACAGCTCCTAGTCATAGCTTTAAGTGTCTACATAACTATTTTAAAATATCTTTATTTACACACCCAACCATTGGGGTGGGAAACTAAAGGTTCCACTCCCACGAAGTGGGAAAATGTAGGAGCTGGTTCGAGGGTAACAAATACGAGTACTATCGTCTTACCGCCATAACAAATGTCGGCACTTCGCTGGGCGTAGGTAGCCTTTCCCCAAGGCAAATCACCAGGATTTAAGAGTGTGATGAAACTTGACGCGAGGGTTAAATAGAAATGCAGGCAAGAAAGTTAAACATAATAAAGAAAGGAAGATGGGAAAAATCTATCAGTAAAATTGATAATTCTCATATTGGTGATGATGTGCGTTAACCCCATTTAGTAGGAAAGTGGATGGTGTTGGCATTGTCGATTGACCGTTTACCGATTTCGATAATATATAGATGTAGTATTAGAAACATACCCTCATATATACTTCGTATAGTACATATTTAAACTAACCTGCTCTAATTCTTCCTTAACTTCATTGAAACAAACTTAAACCAGTTTTATCAATTTAGAAATATTAAATGTGCAAAAATTTCTCCCCTTTTTCTCAGGAAAATGATTAAAAAAAAAGTGGTAAAACTTTTTTACACACTTAATATACATATATGAAAGCAAGGCAAGATAAATTTGCCTTCAGAAGGTCAAACTGGAAATACCGTAATAAGAAGGCGGCCTCGTAATATAACTAAAATCTCCTTGTAGATTTTGCTGTCGGATTGCAATCACATAGCCTCGGATTCTGCCATTGATGCTGCGGTGTGGAGGAGCAATCCATGAAATTTGCAATGATCCGGGATCAAGGGATGTCACTCGTATATTTTGAGGTGTTCCAGTTGGTTCTGGAAGAAATAAATTAATTTTAGGTCGAATTTCAATTTCATTTATCAGAACAATTTTATGGGAATTTATTTTCAGATGGTTGGACGAAGGGGAGGGATAAGAAGTGGCAATTCCTGCAACGTGGCTACATTGGCTCAGTTCGAGGGTACATTTATAAAACAACCAAATTTTGTTTTGTTTTTTAAAGTTTTTAATAATTTTTTTTAGGAAATCTATTTTAAAACTAAGAATAATGCCATAACAAGTTCGTCATTTTTAATTTTTTAAATTGTTGCCTGATGAAACGTTTTCTTTCCGTGATAAAATTGTATTACGTAACCAGAGTTGCCAATTCAGCCGATTTTCAGGTAGATTCAGCCAATTCAAGCCCCATCTAGCCACTAAGATTTTTCTCCTAACCGAGAGCCGAAAATCCAGCCGATTGCAATGCAATAATAGCCGAATTCTAGCCATTTTAAATGAGAAATAATATTTTTTTTAATATAAGTTTTATATAAATGTCATATAGTTGAATGTCTGACGTATTTTTTATACAATTTTACAAATGATTAAAAACTTCATAGCGATTTGCAACATGTTTTGAAAACGTTCGGAAAGGTTGCAACATGTTTAGAACTTGTTTGAGAAATCTGGAATTCCCTATTTCTGAAACGAATAAGTGGTTCTCTCTGTCATCAATGAACCAGCTGTCTTATAAAGGAATGTATGAAACTTTTAATGATAGTACTCGTAAATTACCACTGAAAATTCCATCCGATTTCAAGAGAACATGGCTTTCCATTGAGCCAACTGTTGGTCGCATTAACTCTCACTAGATTGAATTAAGGACCTACTTTGATATACAAAGTTAGATGATAAATGTTATACATTAGAAATATTGGCGGAAATGTATAAAAATAGAATTTAGCATTTCTTTTGTTTCTACAGCCTATTTTTGGAGAGATACAAAGAGTAAAGAAAATATATTAATCGAACACGGTCGACAAATCAAAATTATTAGATGATCTAAATTTGCTCTTTAAATCGATTGCTCGTAAACCTATAAATCCAATCGCTAGTCTATTTCCTTGATGTTAATATTGAGGAATATTTGGATCCTCGGCCATATTTAGGAGACAGATTTGGAAATAAAGTCCAGGAACTAAAAGATACTGAGAATTACAAAGGATGAGGAAAGGTACTTAAGAGGAAAATGTCAAAATTTTCTTCTGTGTTTATTCAATCAATTAAAGCAAAGGATGCCTGGTAATTTAACAATATTGGCAAATATATCACTATTATCTGTGGAAAAATTAGCTTCCAAAGAAGGAACCAATTACTAAGGTAGTAAAATTTATGAAAGTTGACCAATATCATACGAGTATATCTGCGGCTGAAGTTCCGTACAATAAAATTCACATAATTAACTTGAACTCTACAAAAGATACGGAAGAAATTGGGAGTGAAGTTATCCAATATAAGACATCAGAAATATTGACGGAATTGTATAGAGATGAAAATAATTTAGCAGGGTTTGCTATTTCTGCACTAATTTTACCTCATTCAAATGCTGATTTTGAGAGGGTGTTCAGCAACCGGAATATAATAAGGTCAAGATTAAGAAATAAAATACAATTGAAAAAGCTAATGTCAATACTAACCGTGAAATCTGGTTTAAAACGGCGCAACAAATGCAAAGATTACGAATTGCCGAAATCAGTCACCAATGACATCATATATTTCGTCAATCAAAGAAGATATTATTCATCCCTTGCAATAAATGAAGTGGGATTTCTAAGGCTTTTAATAAAATGAAATGTAGCTATAAATCTAGCCAGCTATGGTAAAAATCTAGCCGATTCTAGCTGTTTTTCAGTTGTTTTTTCTAGCCGAAATTTGTCATTTTGATTTGGCAATACTATAAGTTACTATAGAGAAAATTGAGTTAGTTTCATTGTAAGCTTACGGCAAGTGAGCGTTTTTGAAAACCTGCATTGTATATTTCTGTAAATACTTACTGTTGTTTAATATAACTGCGTTATGAATTTGTTTATAAACAGCCCTACATTTACCGATAATGGAGAATTGTGTTGCGTTAGATTTAAAAGTTAAATTATTTGAGCAGAAATATTGTGGAAAAGCGAGAAATTATCAAATTAGGCTGAATCACTCCTTTAAAAAAAGAGAGTCCATCGTATTTTAAAAATTAGATGATATGCGTATGGAAAGATCATTTGGTTATGTACAAATGCCTAATGAGAAATGATATTGTTGGCCATGTTTTTTTTTCAACCGAAATCAAATCAATCGTGGAGAGATAGATGGTGATTAGAGCAGTGGGGCGACTCAAGTTTGAGTCATTTTGGTAGAATACAGAAGAGAAAGAGAGAGAGGGGCAAAATTTTGAATAAGCGAGCAGATAGATCCCGACCTCGCTTCTGGCAACAACAACTACCGAATTAGCTATACTGAAATGCTCTCTACATGACCAGTAAATGTGTTCATCTTCAGAGATGAAAGATAAAACAAGCAGGTCAAACCTACTCATAAAGTAAGTGATTGTCTATCGTTTTTATCTCCTGAGTTAACTACAAACACGCGTTAATGAAGTGCCCCAAGATTAGCATTTAAACAAACAGCTTACCACACAAACTTTAAACAACGTTAAGGGAACTTAAAGAATAAACAAACCTTAAAATACGTTAAGGGAACTTAACAAACAAACTTCAAACCATGTTTAGAAAACTTAACGAATGAACAAACAAACTTCAAACAACGTTAAACGATCTAAAATACATCTTTGTCTATTATTCTACACACTTTCCCACTATTTCATTCCCCTACTAACGAGAAATTCTTAGGTGCACTACATCTGAAGATCTCTCTAGAAGCAAAAACCTACTTACAAAGGGATACTTCCATTGTATTTCACTGTCAATTTTTCAATACTTTCCGCCTATTTTTTGTTGACCCCAAAATTTAGCCCCACCTATTGAATACATAGGTCTGTGCAAACCATTGATTGCAAACATTATAAACGTTCTTTGGGTCATTTGCATAATTACAAATGACTAAAGACTTTTGCACAGTTTGATATTCAAACTTCTCTTAGTGAGAATACACCTATAAAAAAGAACGACATAACAAATTAGTCAAAGAAATAGAATATATTTAAAACGGTTAACAAATGCCGTATTTTATCTTGGTAAAAAAAAACTTTAATTACGTGGCCATGATGAAGGAAAATATGGCCTTAATGAAGTTAATTATCGAGTGCTGTCGCTTTGCTTTGCTAAAATAGTGTTTTTGAATCAAAAATTTTTACAAAAAAAAGGATCGAAGCATTTTTTCAGCAGTTTCAAGTACAATACAACATGGTATCATATTTGTAATAAATAGTGTCATAGCTAAAGAAATCCAAACGGAAGTTTAAAGTTCCTTTTATTTCATTCCGGCAGATGAAACTACTGATTTTTACGAAAAAGGATCGAAGCATTTTTTAAGCAGTTTCAAGTACAATTTTCTTCCATTCAGGAATTAACATTTTTGAACTACTTAAGATCAACTCTTTACAAAGTAAATTACAAAATATCTTTGATTGCAAATCCTTGGTTAATGAACTAAAATATGTGTAATGACAGTGATATAAAAAAAGCAAGTCAGTAAATGTCATTTCAGAGTTAATTCATAAACTGAATTTGTTGCCTGCTGTGTCTGAAAGTACTGACCATTCCTGTAGTTTTAGTTGCCCACGAAAGAAATTTCTCACCTTCAGACTAAATTCGATCATATTTGAGATGTTCTCTGGCTCAAGGACGACTCTCATCCTTGCCTGACTTTTAGATCGAAAAACAAATACTGAATGACTTGGAAAGCATCCTGGAGCCACGCGAAAAGGTTCCCCTGAATTTGCAATAAACCCAAGACTCTTAGAATTTATGCTTAAATAAAGTAAGGTAAGTCATTATTTATTTTTTATTAAATTATGTAAATATTTTATTTATGATTCATTTGCCTGTATAACGTATACTTTTGTTTATGTTGGCTCTTTAACATTGACAAGTTCGACTCACCACTGGGGACAAAAAGATTGCTTAAATTATTTATTATTTACTTATTTATTGCTCTTGTGATGGGGAGGAAAACAACATACATATTTAGAAGTTTTTAAATAAAATGTCTAATACTACTCGCATTAAACCGTTTAACTCACGCTCTTCTTTAGTAATGAATCTGATGAGGTTAGAAGGACTCGAAGCGCCGAGTTCATTGCTTGCAAACAATCTCATGTGATATTCAGTGAAGGGAGCCAGACCAAAGATCTGAAAATTTGACTGTTGGCTTCCAACTGAAATATTTCTTCCATCTTCTGACCAGAGACTGCTTCCATTTTCTACCAAAAGGTTACATCGTAGTAAAATATTAATAATAATTCGAAACTTTCTCATTAATATATTTCTCTATAGTCACCAGAGTAGTCAAACCTTTAAATAATTTATTCTGTCAGTCTATGATACTTCAAACTTAATTCTAGTGCCACTATTTTCCGTTAAATTAAAAAAGATTGAAAACTAGCGCATGAAAGGTGGGAGGAAAATGTGCTGACCTTTCAGTTGAATGGTGATAGTTGATGGGTGGGGAGTCACCCACGACAGTCTGACAGAGCGACTCTGTGCCTCTTGTACCTTAACGAGGGTCGGAGGTGATGGAGGCTCTGTGGGGAGCACAAGAAAAAAGAAAACATCAGCTCTTGGCGGCGTTCTGGAGAGCGGCAGATCAGAAACCCAAAAGGAAGTTGCTGGAAAACAAGGAATGCTGACCAAAGTCACCTTCTCTCAATTATTCTGATTTTGAACTTACGATTTTCAAAACTTTCAATAATTCCCGGACTAACCTTGTGAGTACCTTGGCAATTATATTATTTGAAGATAATGTAAAACACCATAAGGGTTTCAAATTTTGTTAGAATCGGCGGAATAGTTACAATGTTATTACCCCCCTCCCCCAAAAAAAGAAGCAAAATGGGGACCGACAGAGCGACCGGGCGACATAATGAGATATAGAGTTGCACGCGACTAAAAAGTGATAGGAAAAAAGAAGAAAAGAATTATAAAAGGCAGAAAAATCCATATAGTAAAAAAATCGAGCATGTTAAGAAATTCTTCAACAGAGAACCAATTTCCTCCCCGCAATTTTATTAGCTGTAGAGAGAAATGTGTAATAGAAGGAGTGCATTCTCTAAAAGTAGTGGTAACGCAAAGCCAGAGAGTTTTGTTCGAGCACATGTTGGTATTCGTGTAAGTCTGCACATGGTTACATACACATAAATTGACGGCCTGCGAAGCGATCCTTTTAGAGCGACCGTTATCAGGGATTATACTAATTAGGATATTAATATTAGACTTAAGGAATAAAGTAGTCATATCACAGGATGCCTCAACGCGTGCCGCACGTCCCACTCTTCCATCCCCCATTTATTCCCCACTTTGTATATATATATATATATATATATATATATATATATATATATATATATATATATATATATATATATATATAGTCAAACGGGTTACCATTGTGGAGCCTAATCTTTAGTTTAATGAGGAAAGCAAGAATAAGGAAGATCCGGTTCATTTTCCTTTATTTTACAATGTTTCGAGCTTACTCGCTCATCTTCAGGAATTGACATACTAAATTAAAAAGGAATATAAATTAATTAAATCTGGTTAAAAAACGATATTACATTAAATGAGATAAAGGATAAAGAAAGTAATCTAAATAAACGGAAAAAAGTCGAGCAAAACCCAACACAGACACACAAAAAAATGATATTATAGGCCTAAAGAAATGTAATAAAAAAATTTTTTTAAATCAGAAAGAAGGGAGGAAAAAGAACAATTCCCAAAAGAAGTCTTCCCTTCAGTCACCGAGGTCCAAAGCTAAAGTAAGAGAATATAGAAAAGAGGCCAACGAAAACAGATTTGATGTTGGGAGCGTTATAGAATTTGAAGGAGAACTAAAGTAGAATCGTAGTTAAGGGTGGGGCGTTTATTTTTGATGTGGATTGATTCTAGTTCACGGAGGGAAGTTTCTTTTTATGTGAATTAATTATTCGAAAATCGTCGACGATTCGTTTATTTCTTTAAATAAACGAATTCCGAAGAGTTTACATGTGGCAATTTTCGACTAAATGGTATTGTTCTTTTTCTGGTGGATGAAATGGACTTGCCCATAAGATCTTGCAAAAATATGTCCGATGTATTTTGCTACATTTGCGGCGAATGCACTCTTGTTTGTAAGAAGAATCCAGTCACATGCTTAACAGAGCGTGCTGACCTTACCTTTTTTGACATGAATCTTGATGACCAGGATAGAGTTGAGCGCCACTCATGTTATGCAAGACATGCACCGAGAATCTGCATCGTTAGACGAATGGAAAGAATAGTTTTCTGAAGTTTGGAATTCCCATGGCTTGGAGTAAGCCGACAAACTATGACACTGACTGCTACTTATGTGCTATTGATTTAACTTGGATCAACGGAAAGAACTGGAGCAGCCTCAAGTATCTTGATCTTAAATCAGGACCTCGTCTTGTAGCTCATTGGGTGAAATTCTAGTACGTTTTTGGAGAAATTCCTGACATTAGTGAAGAAAATGAAGAAGTTGTTTTTGACAATGATGCTCCACATCATTTTTCCTCAAAGAAGCTAAATGATCTAGTTCACGATCTCAGCTGGTCAAAATCCTTTGCCCAACTTGGCATTCAGATTGAAGCTAAAAACTCCTCGCTGATATTGCCCACATCACCTTCTACCGCAAATTACATCAAGAGTAACTCTCTTTTTTTCTGAAGAAAAAACCCTGGTGTACTATACAGATATTTTGCAGCTTCACCACAAGCTTGGAATGCCATAGTATTAACCTGAAGATTGAACTGTTCATTAACAACCGCAGGCAATCGCTGAAATGTGTTTTGTTGTACAAAGGCAACCAGTTTGCGTCTGTACCTCTGGATCACTCGACTACACTGAAGGAGAAGTATGAAGCAGTGAAGTATGTGAAGATGGTGAACTTTTTAGTGGGACAATAGTCCGGGTTCACCAAGTACCCGTGCTTGCTATGCATTTCAGATAGTAGACACATAACTCAGCATTACACGAAGGACTGGCCTCTAAGGGAGGATGCAAGGAACGTCACAAATAACTCTCTGGTGGACAAAGAAGGGATACCCTTCCTACCATTGAGTTCGGAAGCAATGAACGAAGTGGAAATGGAAACGTGTAAGGCTTTTTTCTGGTCGTAAAGAACTTTATTGGTTACAATAAGGCCAGGAACTACACATAACTTGTTATAAATATGCTAACTGCTTTCAGATACCTCGGATGCAACATGAGCATCAAAATGATTTTCTTATTCTCACATATGGATCGGTTTTCTGAGAATTTGGTCTCAATGAATGGCGAACAAGGGAAGAGATTCTATCAAAACATGAAAGAAATGGCGACCAGGTATCGGGGATGCTGGGATGTAGTATAATGGCTGATTACTGTTGGACTCTGAAGAGAGACATCCCTAACGCTAAACATTCTAGAAGTTTGAAGATACGGAATTTTATGACCTGAATTTCGAGCAATAATGACCTAATATCCAATTTACGTTAACTTACCTTTATCAATGTCTACTATTTAATGTACACTAATACATTTTTGTAAGATTCAATTTATATAATGTGTTAGAAAACGCTGTTTTTTGTCTTAAACACCTATTTTGGGTGAGAAATATTAAAGAAAATTAACCTAAAATGTCCCCAAAATGCCACTGATTTAGTTATAAGATCGGATTGTTAAAAAATCGATTTAATACAAAAACCTGACCTGATCTGAAGAAAGGGTGTCATAATCCTTTAACAATATTGAAAGATTATTGTGCGATTATGTAATGGAGAGAATGCTTATATAGAAATTGGACGCCATTAAGGGGATGAATTGGAGCTCGGTGCCCGTTTACCCGAATGCGGGTGTTTGAGCCAGTTTCTCTATTCTATCTACACTACAAATATACCGCCGCCCAGAAATGAGGGCTGTCTGAAACTCCAATGGTCCGACGAAATCAGCTAACTGATATTTTGCCCTTTCAGGGACGCACAGATGCAAACTAAAATGACGGCGGAAGAGATACGCAGGATCAATGAATATGAGGAAAAATGGAAAATTAAAACAAATGGGACCAAATTTAAGATTGGCTCTGTTTACAGGAAGCGCATGTCAGGTGAATATGCAAAAAGAGAACGCTACAGATATCATATAAGTGTTAGGTGAATGGGTTAACCATTACATCATCAGGTTACAAAAAAACACGTTACTGAAAGAGTAGATCTTGGAAAACGTGGACTTGTATTACTTATAAGGGTTGAAAAAAAACAGGTTTCCTATCCTGAGACTTTCATGTTCCCTTCCTTCTTATTCCTACCTTGCGTATCCACAGTGCCTGGACCCTACTTAGATTCTGGACAGTGTAGCTCTGGTGACTACAAAATAGTAGCACCGGAGCTCGCCCCACTACCATAATTGGCCACTCTTATTATGAGAGCCAAGGGCGGTTGAGGGAGGGTCGGGAAAGCTGTTCTTTATCATCGAATTTTCTTTTAATTTTATTTTTATCCTCCTCTTTCAACATACTTCCACCAACTTAAGCAACGACTGTATGATGATTTCACTTATTCTCTTCTATTTCTAGGTTTTATTCTTCTTCTTCGGTCTTGTTTATACATACTCGTATATATCTAATGGGCTGCCCAAAAGTTAGCATTATTCCAGTACTTGTGAGTAAACGATGTGCCTATGTTCAAAAAAGTTTAATAAATTTACAATAAATCTCGGTCTTACAATGCAAAAAAGGCAAAAACTATAACATTTATACCTTTCTCACAGTCTAAAATGAATAACTTGTTAAAAAAATATAATTGATAATTTATTTATTTCAGCCTAAATGATCAATTAAACCACTGTTGTACTAGCCTACTAATTTTAAAGTCTCTTCTTCCACACAGAGATGCTTCGTTGCACTTTTATTATGTCAATTCCGAGCCATGATTGACATTTGCCTTTTACATCAGGTTCAGTAAATTTTTAGCGCTGGCAACGATAAACCTTCTCCTACAACGACTACCAAATCAAATAATCCATCAGGTTACAGTCTGCGCTTTGTGTAGGCCATTCATTCTTTTCTAATAAATTTGAATCTTTTATTAACAGTAAATGCGTTTGTGGCTTTGCCTGTATGTAACGTGTCCCTTGTTATTGAAAACAAATCTCGATAAGACTACGATATTCCGGCAATATCTTTTTGATTGAAAGTTACATGTAATTTAAGGATTTCCCTCTTGTCGTTGTGGTTTCAATATAAAACCGTCCCAAGAAACTCTTCCAGATATCCTATTTTTTTTTTAAATCTTGATGTCTAATCATATAACCTGAGGTGAGAACAGTAGGAAGAAGAAAAGTGAATGAATAACGAACGAAGAAACGGGATGAGGAAAACCAGAAGGAGAATAGGGAGATATTGCAAGAGAACAACCATAAGAAAAATGAAGATGAACGATTATGTGGCAAAGCAGATAGACATATAAACACAGAGGTACATACGATGGGCAAACATTGTTGGGAATAGAGGTTAATACCGCCATGTGACCGAGAAGCCATGAGACTGGGCACGAGGGCGGGCGACGAGGAGAAAAGTCGTAGGAACCGTGAGAGACTCGAACTACTTCCGCTAATAAGGCAGAAGCAAGAATTTCAAGCGCATGGGCGCAAGAAGATGCTGCCCGCCTATCCGGGCGTTATCAGGAAATACCGCTAGAGTTCATCTCTATCCCCCCGTGGAGTATTTGGTTAAGAAAATCTCCCTCCTTGGTCTGAGGCATTTTCGCTTCTGGCCGGCCCATATATAATGCTAGGCTCAGCCGAGAAAAGCCAGTATAGGCCAGCCTTTCTACACGAGATACGTCGTTTTCTTGAATCAGCTCCTTTCCCTTGCCGAGCTCGAAAGCATGAATTCTCACTGAAAGAATTTAGCCCCAGTCAATTGGCTATACTTGGATTCGCTTTTAACATCGTCTGGCCAAAGTACTTCCCCAATTCACTCCTAGAGGTTAAAATCCATCGATGACGATCTACTAGTTCGATCATCCAACCCTTGTGTCGTCTCATAAAGCCTCCAACCCCAAGCTAGGCTCCAGTGACTAAATTATGGTTTCTTGACCAGTCGACCCGTAAAATGTATGATCGTATATTAGCTCAACAGCAGACGCTTGTAAGCTCACGTTTGAGTTTATTTAATTGCTCCCGGTAATTCTTTAATCTGATCCCTGTAAACACTAAGTATCCATTTGTATATACAGTGGCGGCAACAAAAATGTGACATGTGACAATTCAGGGAAAATGAAACAGCAAAATGTAACCTACATATTTATTATGAATATTTCATGAAAGTTAATACTTGGTCATATTGCCCTTGCACTTGATCACCATCCTGAGTTGATTGGGCATTGATTCAGCGAGGTTTGCGAAGTAGTTGGGGTCGATCGTAACCCAGATCTTCTTCATTGATTGTATCAGGTCTTTAATGCTGCCGGGTGTTATTTCTTGAACTTTGGTTTTCATGAGATTCCAAGCATTCTCAATAAGATTTAGGTCCGGGGAATTACCAGCCCATTCCAAAACACTAATATTATCATTGAAGAACTTTTTTACTAACTGGGACCTGTGAGCAGGGGCACCATCATGCATGAAAAATTCACACTGATGAATTTCCCAAAATGGCAGCATGTGCTGCCTCAAAACTTCAAAATAGTTAGTCCCCCTCCGGGTTACATTCTTGGGAAGGAAGTAGAGACCTCCTCTGCCCTTGTTTCCACTGAAAGGCACCCCACACCATCACACTATCAGGGTGCTTCACAGTTTTCACAGTATATTTTGGGTCATACTGAGACACATTGCTGGGATGACGCACGATCTTTGAATCTCCTCTGACCAGCCTAAAGGTGCTCTCATCACTGAACATGACCTTCTTCCAATGGGCAGCTGTCCGATGCTTATAGTTCTTGCCAAAATTGAGCCTTTCCATCTTCATAGCTTTGATAAGAAGTGGCTTCTTGGCAGCGCGGCGAGCCGTTAGGCCTAAGTCCTTCTGTAAGCAACGATGGATGGTCCCGAGGGTGACGTTCTGGAGAAGGTCTGGGTGTTTTTTCTTGATTGAAGCAGAGGTTACAGAAGGGTCTAACATCACTTCACGCCTTAAGATATTACCAGTCCTTGGAGATGTCTTCCTAGCTGCACCAGTGACTTCTTTCCTCTTTGGTATGGTACCTGGTGGCAATAACTCAGCTGCCCGTTTTAAGCGATAAATCGTATTTATTGGGGTTCCTAAATCTGCTGCTACATCAATAAAAGACTTTTCCTGCTCTAATAGGGTCAAGGCACGGCTTTTTTTTGTCATATAAAGCTTTTTCCGCCCCATTGTATATACTTGCACAGAAGTTATAGCACGTCAAATGTAGGCACAAATGCAGGAAATTAGCACGCTGGACCGCCATACACTAAAATCTCACTATACGAGCTCACACGAGACACTGAGTTCCAATAAAGCGCAGTTCTGTTGTCTCAGCTCAGGAAAGTCGTTCATTCGCGGTATAAGCCCCGCCCCTTTTCATTGGCTTGTTGGCAAGTAAAATCGTGAAAGCGATTTTGTGTATCGATTTCTGTTGCTAATATTCAATGTCACTTTTTTTAGTTGCCGCCGCTGTATGTCCTATATCTCTTGTAATTATTAAAGATTATCTTGGTACCCTCCGTTTCATAGCCCTAGAGTTTCGCAGCCTTCTTTATTATACTAACGACGATGGCACTCGATTCTGTAGATAAATCCTTCCACGCGCTCGAATTGAGCAACCCCAATCCCCTCTCCTCCTCGTCTGCCGCTGCTGGGAGACGAGCGAAGGTCGCTCAATTTACCTTAATCGCCAACTCCATCTAAATATAATATACCTATATATATTTATATATATATATATATATATATATATATATATATATATATATATATATATATATATATATATATATATATATATATATATATGTGTGTGTGTGTGCTGGTCATTCTACGACAATTATCAGACACAAATACAGGCCCAAGAAACGAATAAAAAGAGCAGAGATGGAGAGAAAATAGTCATAAGAAATATTACTGAATAACGAAGGTTATGAATTACGAGTAAGTAGAAGGGTCAAAAGAACAACAGTGAATGAATACCTGGGAAAAGAACAGTTAGCTGGAGAAAAGTGAATACATAACGATAGCAGAGATAACCAGGGAACAGACCAAAGAAAATGTAAATGGATAAAAATAGAAGACATGACTTGAGAACAGCTCGAAGATGAAAAGTGAATGAATAGCCAAGATCCTGTTTGCAATAAAAGCTAAATGAATAACACAGGGAACAATTTTAATCACATTTTCTGGTGACTTAGATTTATCTGCCAATGTTAATTCGCTTTTTCATGCTGATTTTAAATATAAAATTCATTTTTACCTACATGCTATAGTTATTCTGTAATTTCTATTTTATCGTTTCCCCGAAAACTGCCCTCTGAACGGAGAGAGAGAGTGCTTGTAGAAAGCAAATACTTCACAGTACATAGTAGTAAGATAGTAATAAGTGTTATTGTGTAAAATATTGATATTATTGTTTCTTTTCTTAGGTCTCATGTTAGAGTGATGGCTTCGTCAAGAGGAAATTGCGTTAATGATCCAAACACCTTCTGCTACATATGTGGCTGTTACATGCTAATTCGTCGAAGGCGCAATATATCAAACTTTGTGATCCGCAGTTATAAGGCATAACTTTGATGTTCCTTTTGGCGACCAAGATAAGAAGTGGGCCCCACATGCTGTTTGCTATAGTTGCGTGGAACATCTTCGTAAGTGGGCGAAAGGAAAGAGAAATGGTCTTCCTTTTTGAATCCCCATGGTGTGGCAAGAGCTAAAGGATCATGTATCGGACTGTTATTTTTGACTGGTAAATACTAAAGGGATTGGCAAGAAAAATCGGCACAAGATCGACTACCCCAACATTTCCTCCGCGATCCGGCCAGTACCTCATTCTGATTCTTTACCAGTTCCGATTTTCAGTGGATATGATTCCTCCGAGGATGAAAATGATGTACCTGATATGGACGACCACAGAATGGTTTCAGAGTCTGCAGATTCGTCATCAGATGCTGAACAGTCATTAGCTCCTCACTGTTTCAATCAAGAGGATTTGAATGACTTGATACGTGATTTGATGCTCTCCAAGAAAGCTGCAGAACTTTTAGACTCTAGGTTGAGTGAAAGATATATGCTTGACAGGTCAGTACGGGTATCATATTACCGAACAAGGAAGAGTACATTTGTTAAGTATTTCTCTGAGGACAAACAATTTGTATACTGCCACGATGTTCCTGGTCTGTTTACCGAGTTGGGACTTGGTACCTATAGCCTTGCCGAATGGAGACTGTTTTTGGATAGCTCCAAGCGTATCCTCAAGTGTGTCTTTTTGCATAATGGCAATGACTTTGGTGCAGTTCCTCTCGGTCACTCTGTCCATCTGCGAGAAACTCACGATGGCATAAGAAAGGTCATATATTTACTTAAGTACCATGAACACAATTGGATAATCTGTGCAGACCTTAAGATGGTCAACTTCCTCCTTGGCCAGCAACAGGAATATACAAAGTTTCAATGCTATATCTGTATGTGGGATAGTCGAGCCCGTGACAAACACTAGTCCTTAAAAGATTGGCCAGTTTGGGAAACTTTGGAAGCAGGAATGCCAAACATTTTTTATTGAGCCAATCGTAAATCGAGAGAAGATCGTTTTCCCTCCACTTCATCTCAAACTGGGGTTGATGAAACAGTATGTCAAGGCGTTGAGCATTGACAATGATTGTTTACAGTACATAATATCACCGTTTCCTGTTTTATCATACGAAAAAATAAAAGCAGGAGTATTTGATGGTCCCCAAATCCGAAGACTTGTGAGTGATTCTAGATTCGTAAACACCATGAATGAAAAAGCCTGGCTCTTATTTTCTGCCGTTGTTCGTAACTTCTTGGGAAACAAAAACGCGCATAACTACGAGGATCTGATTACTAATATGCTTTTAGCATATCGTGATCTGGGATGCAACATGAGTGTGAAGCTGCAGTTCCTAAATAGTCACCTCGACCGAGTCCCAGAGAATCTGGGAGCCGTGAGCGACGAACAAGGGGAACGCTTCCATTATGATTTGATGACGATGGAAGAAGGATACCAAGGCCACTGGGATAAACACATGATGGCGGACTACTGCTGGACGATTAGAAGAGATCAGCCAGAGAAGACTTAAAAAAGAAAGAGTTACAAACGCCAATTTTTGCTCGATTGAAATCAAGAAGAGGTCCTCCAGCCTGATGTACGGTCATTAATAAATTAGCATCTATTTAATTACAGTATTTGTAATCCTAATGTGTAATTCAACTTTCTTCTCATATGCAATAAAGTGTTTGTGCAAAAAACCTGTAATAGTATAAATAACGCAAAATGATCATTCAAAATTACTTCATGGCATGATGATAAGCGTGATAAAATGAAAATTATTGTATAATATTAGTTATTGATATTACTAAAAATTTGTAGCCTTTAGAGAGAATCTGATTTCAGATTTGAATTCATTATGCTCGAATTAGGTAGAAAATGTACTTTTGTCAATTCACCAAATACATTGTTCTCCAGTGTAATGAGTGCAGAGATGGCAAGAGAACGGAGAGAAGAATAATGAATGAATGACGATGCCAGAATGAGAATATAACAGTTAGAAGAAGAAAATGGATGAATAATGAATGCATTGGTGGGAGGGTGAAAACAATCAGAAGAAAAAATAGAATGAATAATGAGAGCAGAGTTAACCCAAGAAAAATCAAAAGAAGATAGAAGGATCAATAAGAAAATAGGCAGGTGATGGGACGATACCACTTAGAATAAGGAAAGTAAATAAATAATAGGTTCATAACGGAAAATAGAACAACCAGAAGAAAAAAAGTAACGAATAACAATTGCAAATATGGGGAGGATAAACTTTAAAAGAAAGACAAATGAATAAATAACCTGAGCGAAGAAGAGAAGAGAACAATCATGAGAAGAAAATCAATGCATAGTATGTGCCGTATTCTCGTATATGTTTGCGTAAAATACTCCCTAAGGATAGTAAATACTTATATTTTGGTAAAATAGCAACTACACAGCGTAACTTCTTATATTTCTTTTGTAAAAGGCGTATGATTTACCTTATAACTATTTTTTCTGTAAAATAGATATGATTCGTAAATACAAAATTTTCAGTTAAATACATAACACGCAAATAATTTAAAGGTACAAAGAAATTAAAACTGGTACACAACCCGGGAAAACACTGAGAAATTATTACATAAACTATAAATGGTTAAGAAAGAAAATGGGAGATATAGAAACTATGAAATAGGGCAAACTATTTTAACCATTATATGAAAATAAATTGAGGAGCCTGATTTGAACCTTTGTCATCAAGTGCTAATCAATAAAATGACCATGACGCTCATCGCAAGAGCTACCTTCCTCAACCACAAAAAAAGGTTGATTCAAGAAGCCCTTTGAATAACGAAATGTAGGTTTTTATCCAATGAAAGACAACACAAGTGTTTTTCTAGTAGGAGGGAGCAAGGTCTCTTTTGTTTATAATAATTGAAAATCTCATTACACGTGATATATAATGGATGAATTTAAAAGCCAAAAGAAATGAAAACTGGTAGGACAACCCGGGAAAACGCTAAGGAGATTATTACGTGAACGATTAAAGCTTAAGAAAGAACATGTGAGATATAGAAACGGAGAAATAGGGCAAACAATTTAACCGTTATAAATATATATATATATATATATATATATATATATATATATATATATATATATATATATATATATATATATATGTATGTATATATATATATATATATATATATATATATATATATATATATATATATATATATATATATATATATATATATATATATATGTATCGAGGCCAAGGAAACAATAACAAAAGACATCTGGGTTTAGCTTTACCCCTCCGATGTTATCCAGTAACATAGGAGAACGGGAAAAAGGGTAAATGTTACGAGACAGATTCCTGACCTCAGCTCAAAAGGCAGGCCCTTCGAGGGTGTACTTATAAACACTCCATTCAAAAGTGCAAACTGACGATCTCGTATTACCCCCTCTCCAAGCTACAAGACGCCAAGCGCGGGAGACCAACCTGAGGTCTCACCTTGCGAGTCCCCCCCCCCTCCACCTCCCCAACCCTGCGGGAGTAATTTGTGTATATAACAACAGGTTGACCCTAGTAAACGAGGCTTTTTTTCCGTTCTAACGGAAGAGACAAGTAAGTCACCGGTTTAGAGATTTTTCTAGTTCGAGAAGGAAACAGAAAAATCACTGGTAGAAAGTCTTCTGCAAGTCAAGGAGAACTGGAAGTCCTTGTACAAAACCAGATTGTACCAAGGAAGCTCGGCGCCGTTCTCCCCCCCCCCCCTCCCCCAAGATATCGAGTATCAAGCTAGCCAGTTTGAGGACTCCAAATCTTACTCTATCTGAGTTGGACAAACCCCAACTAGATGGGAAAAAACAAAAAGAAGACAACGATTTTATCCGGTCCGGAGGAAAAGTAGAAAGACTAAGCTTTCGCTTGAGCATCCACCTACCCCAGATCCCTCGTGACGTCACCCGTCAACTCAACAGGCAGATCGACGAACGCTATCCATCGATCTAACAGCCCACTCCGATCAAAATCTTCGAGGATAGTCTAACTGGTCGCAAGTATTTAATCTCCATTACCTGATGTGAGTAAAGAATAATCCTGTTGTTTATGTTCCCGTGCATAATAATTAGCTTAGTGGATGTCTGGCCAAGGACAAAGATATTAACTTAAAATTGTTCCCCCCGTAAAATTATATCTCGAATCGAGCTTCGAGAGCTTGCCCAGCAATCCCCTTTTCTTTGTTTAAGTGTATTTTATCTGTACTTGTTTTATGTTATTTAGTGAAATGGTTTATGTTCATTAAAGTCTATTTTTCTTTAGTAAATACACTGTTTGAATTATCCCGAACGAGTTGAAGTGGCACTATTTGATAAATTCAATAAAGAATCCCCTTTTATTCATTCACTAGAATAAAATTAAAGATTAGCACTCTTAGAGGATGATCCTCAAGCGATCACCGAGGCACGAACCTACGCCTCATATCAAAGTTTATTTGGTTTATTAAAAATTAATAACCTAATAAATATATATTTATATATATATATATATATATATATATATATATATATATATATATATATATATATATATATATATATATGTATATGGGTAAAATTCCCGAGAGGTAACACTTGAATAAGTATAAATATTTGTTTGCTTCACGTAGGGAAAAAGAAAGATTGATTGGAGCTAGCACTTTCGTTATCTTAGACACTTTATTCATACAAAACATTGTTTTCTCTATCAAATCACATGGTCATATTTTTCTTATGGCCTCTGATAAGCTTGATTTGAGGAAAAAATAAGACTGGATCAAAGAAAACAAACCGGGGCTATTATTTACACTTCTCTCCTTTGTGCGGGAGATTAGGAACGATTCACAGATATTTCTGCTAATAAAATCATTAATATGCATTATAGTATCTGCCTTTGACCAGTTAATCTGGTGACCTATCTTAAGGCTGTGGACAGCCAAAGCATTATTTGTATATCCCGTAAATACTGCATTTTAATGTTGCTTAATTCTTACAGAGATATTTTTAGATGTTTGACCTACATAAAATAAATTACAATCCAAACAAGGTATACAAGGAGCGGGAAATAAGTTTTGCAATTCGGATATAAGGAAACGGGATATGAAGAAAAAATGTTTTATTATTTTTCAATATAACTACCCTCGACTTCAATGCACTTGCACCACTTGTCCCTGAGGCTTTGAATTCCCGACAACCAGAAATCTCCCGACTGCTGTTCAATCCACTCCTGGACGGCGAGCTGGACATCTTCATCGTCCCCAAACCGGCGTCCACGCAGTGCAGCCTTAAGCTGGCGGAATAAAAAGTAGTCGCTAGGGGCCGGATCTGGACTGTAGGGAGGATGGTTGAGCTCCTCGAATCCGCACTCGCGCAGGGCAGTTTGTGCAACTCTGGCCTTGTGGACTTTGATGACGTTGAAGTCGATCATGGGGCGTGAGGCTTCTAAGGACCCGACGGGCAGAGACCTTGGTCATGGCCAAATTGTCGTCGATGATGTTCATAACACTTCCATGTGATATTCCAAGTTCTCGCTTGATTTCTTCGACCTTCACCCGTCGATTTTCGAGGTTCATCCTCTCCACACGGGCCACATTGTTCTCGTTGGTCACGTCTGATGGGCGTCCTGGACGGGGGTCATCTTCAAGGGACTCACGACCATGGTAGAACTCCCTATTCCAGCGAGCAATGGTTGCATAGGAAGGGGTGGTGTCGGTGTACACTGCTACCATGCGTCCATGGTTCTCTTTTGCCTTCTTGCCTTCCTTGGTCAAAAATTTGATCACTGCGCGGTGCTCAACCTTCTCCATTGTTGAAATATTTGTGATTGATGATCAGCAATCAGCTACTGCTTCTTAAATAAACGAGGCAGGAGCGTGTGGCTGCGGGTCATGACTTGTCATAAATTGTCCTAACACCCCCACAAACAGCCATCCCCCTTCTTCCGTTTTGCCCTACCGATTCGCAAAACTTATTGACCACCCCTCGTACTATATATTACATTCTTATCGTTCCTTGGTCTGTGTTTTATTAACATATTTTTTAATGTCTAATTGTATTTAAAAATTACATTTATATCAAGTTGTTTTAACTTTGGTACTACAAACAAGAAATTATCATGGTAAGGTAAAAGTAATATGTTGTGTAAAGGCTTTGTTTTCCTCATTTTGTCGTTATAGAATGTTTTTTTTTAGCTTTATACATGCAGTTTTACAAAAGATATTTCGGGTAACACAGTTCTGATGTTTTAATATTTTTAGAATGACCCGAATAAAAATGGACATAGGATAAATTATTTGTTAGGTTCCTGAAAATAGAAAACCTAAACCTGCCTAGTTGTCTAAGTACCTCTTGATGCTGACGGTGGAATAGAAATATCTCCTATCTGCATATTTATTAATACTATTGATACTCTCAACTGGCTATGTAAAAGAGCTATATTCGCCTTGAAGTAAAACACTGTCTGCAGAATCAATTAACCTCTACCGCTTCCCCTCTCACGAAGTCCACAAATTTACAAGTTAGTTGATACAATTTCGATCATACTCAAATAGTCGAATATTCCACAGAGTTCCTAAACTTTCTAAAACCTCCTGACATACCTTCTTACCAACTTGAACTGAAGTTAGTAAATCTAAATTATATTGTTGCGCGAATTCGATCGAAAAAAACTCTCTCATTTCACTCGTCTGATGGTAAATAATTTCATGCCCCATCTCATAGAGGCAACCATCTTACTGGGAGTGAAAATGGAGAGGATGTCTTCATTCAGAGAATATCACCAAATCCATCAGGGTCAGAATTGCCATTTAAATTCAGAACACTACATTTTCCAATCCGTGTAAGTTTTGCAATATGAATTAAAATAATCTTAAGGTGAGACTCTATTAGAGGCATAGTTACAATTGAAGGAACCCTGTTTTTCATGGTCAACTCTAAGTTGATTGCTCTGGAGTTAGAAGCAAAAATAAATCTGTTTTTATATATTCCACAATAAAAAAATAAGAATATTGTGTACGAAGAAGTTCTATAGCGTTGCTGAGCAAGATTAAGTTTAGTTGATAGAATGAAAATAATGTGTGTGAAAAGATAAAACCGTCTTAGTTTATTTACGAATGCATATTTTACCCGGGCAACGACAGGTATCTCTGTTAGTATATATATATATATATATATATATATATATATATATATATATATATATATATATATATATATATATATATATATATGTATATATATATATATATATATATATAAGAACGAGTGGGTGGGAAAGGGAGAGGAGTAGGGAGGGTAACAGCGGCGAAACGTGCTTGTGGGGGTTTTAATCTCTTAATTAGCATAATCCTTGATTAACAGTCGCTCCTAAATGAACACTAGGCGTCTATGAAAATGCACAGACGCTCGTGCATAGAACGACCTGTGTTTGCGTCTCCACGATATGAGGACAAATATTCGTAAGTTACGAAATGATAGCGAAGTGGGCGCCCTAATTCCTCGGATTGATCCGGAGTATTTTAAACACAGTGGTGCTGTAATGAAGAAAGTCGCTAGTCCGCTGATCCTAGCGATGACGAAAATTATTAAACCATGTTTTTATCGCCTGGTCCTTTTCTTTTTCCCTTCCGCATTAGATATGGCCAAAGAAAAATTGACTTGAAAATACCACTATCCTCCCCTTTTAGCAAAGCTCTATAGATTTACAAAGTTTACCTAAAACGAACAGGTCAAAGGTTTTGGCTTTCTGTCCATGGTCATTGACAGCCTCGCAGTCGTAGGAACCTGAGTCTTTCTTCTGGGCATTGGTCAGGGTTAGCACAGATCTCTGCGATTCTTCTTTGACGCCAAATGTCTTGACGGAAAACCTGTTGGTAGATTCTAGGCTCAAAAGAAGCATAGTAAGGTAGATGATTAGGAGTAGATCAGAATGCTAGTTATTTGTGCAGTGGGTAGCGGGGATTAAATTTTTGGAAGATTCCCCACAGGTAAAATAAAACTCGATTCCAGGCCATTTATCCTTGTTTGTAAATCAAATGCCTTAGCGGAGAAACACTCGTGCACATTAGAAAAATGAATTTGAACCCTCTTCAGGCAACCACACCACCTCTGGCAAATAATAAAATTGGCAAGAAAAGATTTTTAATCCTTTCAAAAGGGTGCTATTTGAGATAAAGAACGAGATTTTTTTTATATCTCATTTTCCTTTATTTATTTTCTTCCCTTTTTATATGACTAATCTTAAATAAACGAAAAACCAAAGTGAACAATTTTTCGATTTGTAATTATTTAATAAAATCAAACATCGATTTGCCATTTGGTCAAATACGAACAGAGATATGACATGAAAATATGGATATTTAAAATATGTAGGACAACCAAAGAAGGGAATAATAAAACAAGGACAATTAATATTAAACTAGAAAAAATAGGCTGTACCCACCTTTTGTTATTAGAAATGATTCTATGATCTTTCCGCCAGCGGAGTTCCATTGGATAATCTCCTTGGGCTTCACATTGCAGATTCACAGAACGACCAGAATGGCCCGTTACACGACCTCCAATCGACGTTATTTTAGGCGGGGCTGAAAATTGGAACTTAATTTGCAAACTGAATAATTAACTAGGTTAATTCACAATAGTTAAAGTTATGTAAGTAATGTTGCCAAGAGATCCAGAAGTGCCAGAATAATAAAATACTGAGCAACCTCGGCCGGAGAGAGAAGGTCTGTTTCATGTTGGAGAGACTATTCAGTGCTTGTTATGCAATTAAAATCAGACTCAAGAATTTCATCAGCGTTAAAGGAGGACAAATGATTTAGAATCCAGGTTGGCACCGGTATTTCAAGTTTTTTTTAAAATTAATAAGAGGTGAGAGATTAGGGGATAACTTTACGGGCCATACGGAAATAAGGTGAATTTCGCAAGGACAAGGTGAACAAAAGCGTGTTTGGAGTCAGGTAGTAGTATTCCAGACTAGAAGGAGCTATTAAAATATTGGTGATGCAAGGGAGAAGATAGGAGAGGAACTAGTAGTAAAGAAATTGAGGGAAGGAGTCTAAGAGAGAACATATCTTTTTGGAAGAGAGAAAGATGAAAGTTAATTAATTCCTCAGGGGACACTGGGGTGAGCGAAAAAGGTTTGAGAGGGGAAGAGAAAGAGTAATTTCACCCGGTCAGAGAACTAGTGGCAGAAATTATGACTGAACGGATAAAGCTTATCTTGTTAGATAAGGTAAAGGATTCAGTAAAGGAAAAGGAGCAAGAAACACGGGGCTTTAGAGGAAATAACAATAAGCTTGAACAAGGCGTGTAGCTTGTTTTTGTTTTCTAAATGATAGGTTGGTTTTCACCCTTCCTGGAAGGAGCATAGCAAAGCAATGTAGAAGTAAGAAAAAGGGAGTGGAGTACGAAGACTGACCTATTCTCTGCACCATAAGTACAGGAAGCCTGAATTTTGAGAGTAAAGCTGAACATACTTAGAAAAATATAACCACTTTTCTATATAAAATTTATTGCGCGCTAAAAACAATTTGGTGGCTTATATGCTTGAATTGCTCAATGATGGAACAATTAACTATCTCTGTCAGCAGTTTATTTAATATCTCCCGTATTCTATATGTTATATAGTTGCCGACCAAAGTAGTCCTGAGCCCGGAATGGTAAAATTCTGTTAATCAATATTCTTTTCAAACCAGTGCCAGCTTCCTGGCACTGGTTTGACCCTTTACAGCTATTCATTGTCGTTTCGAAGGTTAGAGGACCAAAATTGAATGACATACCTTAAGTGTAGTTGCACCAATGAAATAAAAGGGCAACACAAATTTCTTGTTTCGTAAATTGAACTGTCTCTTAATATAACCTTAATATAACAGTAAGTCATATTATCTACCTGAAAGCAATGGTTGAGGAACTTTAGGTCACTGCTTCCTCAACGTCATTAAACTAATGTAGAGATTAAACCGACCCGAGTTTGTATATTCGATGCACATTATCTTACATATACTAATCTACCGCCTCCCTCTCTGGGACCTTTTCTTTCTTCAGGTGTTGGTCCCAGAGAAGCACCGGCTTTCTTGTGGCGAGAGGGGGGTCAGCCCTAGGTCCCTTATGGGTCCCCTAGTGCTACAAACCAGAGTTTTAATATGCCATCTTTCCTTTATTACTTTCTTTTACTACCCTTTATTTCCCCCCTCTTCTTTCTCCTATCTAGTGGCCCTGACGGTTACATGACATCTGCTTGTTTTTTTCGGACTGATTTAGAATTGTTCTTTTATGAAGGTTGGAGGAGGTTGGGCATATCTACCGTCTTCATCTACTGATGCCCAAGGAGAAACCCGTCGTTTGCCCCTTTTTTTCCACGCGTAAGAGAACTCGAGCAGCCTCTTCGGTCTATAAAGATGGTGAGGTGGATCCGTATCTATTCTCCAAGAGGACATACCCGACGCAACCGAATCGAGAGTTGCAGTAGCGCAGGGCCTTTGGTGGGGAGTCTCGAGGAAGAATGTGAAGTTATTTCTATTTGCAATGGCTAACCATAACCTAAAACTTTCCCTTTTACTAAAGGTACTCGTGGCAAACGTTCTTCAGCTACCATTTCAGCCTCCCCTCGCTCTTTGGCTCCCTATGCCAACGATGTGGACCCATATTTAGATTATCCTCGCTTTCTGGTCATGAGTTCGTCATCTGACACCCCATTTGCAAAAGTGAATGTGTTTGACGTTTATAGCAATGCACTCTGGGGCATTCCTCTAAATATTCATAATCCTGGGAAAATTATATTTATATGTATATAATAGGTAAAATTATCATCCAAAAATATAATCAATCAATTATTTTGTAACGCGAGAATATTCAATTTAATTTCACCCTAATACATCAAAAATACCTTTTCTTTAAAACTTCCCCTTCATTTTTTATGTAGAAGTTGTGACTAATGCATGAATGATTTAGTTACCTTAGATAGCGATGCAATAGTCAGTACTTGCATGAATTTGTTGTCTGAGTTGACTGATCGTACGGCAAGCTAGCGTGGATTGGATCCCAAGCTACCCAAAGAATGGAATGATTCGATATGAACAAAAATAGGATATATTATAATTTTACAAGATAGGATGGATTTTAGGTTAATTTTCGTAAATTAATTTTAGTACACAAATAATAACTGAGGAATTCAATTTTTATGGTATACAGAGAATATGAAAGATAAGTAAGCGATTGAGATTGGAATATAATACAAGTAATACAATTATGCGAGTACAAGTTAGTACTCTCAGTACACGACCATGAATATATGTAAATATAATTATAATTACGCGAGTACAAGTGGGTACATGAGATTACACGACTAGGAATATAAGTGAATATAATTATGCACATACACGAGGGATATACGTGAGCACACGAGATATACGTGATTGTATAAATATAATTATGTGGTGTAGGTATACTACAGAACTACAGAACTACAGAATCTAGGACCAACAAAGACCCTAAGGTCCGCTCGAGGCTAGTCCGCTACACTACATCCGAAACTACGATACACACTTATCTACGAGTGTATCTCTAACATGCTATATTTTTTTTTTTTTTTTTTTTTTTAATATATAATCTACTGTACACACTTATCTACATGTGTACAATGTCAGGCATATTAACTACTTCAACCTAAGGGGGGGTGATAGAAAGTTTTTCTTCTCAACTTCCGCAGCCCTCGACTGCTAGTGGTGAAAATCTAGTTATAGGATAGGCGGAAAAGAAAATGGATATCTAAACTACACATGCAAGAGAAATCGCTGGCATCATTTTTAGTCATCATTTTTACTTTCGTTGTTCCTCCGCTCCAAACTCCTTTTGCAAAGACGTTATTATTTACTGTGCTCAGACTACGTTATATTTATACTATTTAAGTGCGCGTCGAGACGGTTTTTAAACATATTTACCGACCTACTATCCACTACGTGGGTGGGTAGCCTATTCCAAATTTGAGTAATTTTAAACGTAAAATAGTTTTGGGCTATACTAGTGTTAAATAATTAGTAGGATAGAACTATGATGGATTGTGAATTGGGGTTTGCAATAAGAGAAGAACAGGAGTTAGGATCTACTCTCCTATGAACTGATTGCCGAGAATAATTGGGAGAGAAAAAGTAACTAACTTTATTCGAAGCGACGTTCTGCACTAGTGGACTGAGTACAGCGCTTCAAGGCAGCTGGCGAAAGGCGTGTGTTTGTATGTGCGTGCCCGTATAGGGAAAATTTTAAAGAAAGGTATTTTTGATGTATTAGGGTGAAGTTACATTGAATATTCTCGCGTTACAAATTAATCGTTTGATTATATTTTTGGATGATAATTTCACATATTATATACATAGGAATATAATTTTCCCAGGATTATAATTATTTATAAGAATGCCCAGAGGGCATTGCTATAATACTTCGCCCTAAAAAGGTTTTCCTCGCCTTTCAATAATAGAGTACTACTGGTCCGTGTAACGCCGAGGTCACCTAACGACACGACTGGAGCGTGTGACAGTGCCATTGGTTTGACTGCGGACACGGGGACACACGTTAATGAATCATTTGAGTATCGCTGTGGGGAACCGCGTCGGGTGTTGGAAATTCTGGGACATTCTTATAAAGAGGTAGTGGTGATATCGTAATCAACGTATCATCTCATTCTCAACATAATCTTGTGCGAAATCTGTTTTCGATTGCAGAAGTTCCCGTAACCGTTTTGCCCCATCCACGTCTGAATTTGAACAAATGTGTCGTCCGCTCAAACGAATTAAGAGCCTATGACCTCGTCCGTCTCCAGCAACAAGATTAGTACCCAACGCGTCACACATGTACACAGGGTGACTAAAACTAGGCTCTACAAGATTCCCTAAACCACATTGATTTTAATGCTCGAACGTCAGGAACTGCCACAGTATATTAAAGCTGGATACCTTCGTGTCTCAGTAAGCCCCTCGACGAACTACTCAGGCGTTGCTTCCATTGAAATCAATTCGGACATGTTGGTCGTATCTGTTGGCACTCCCGCTTCTGTGTGAATTGTAGTTCTGATTACCATGTTCCTGAATCTACCATGAAACCTAATAAGCCAACTGCAGTGGTGCCCACAGTGCTGCGTAAAAAATCTGCACAATATTGTTTTATAAAAAGGAAGTCCATCCTTGCCTGACTCTGCGTCTGGGCGTGAGAGAGGCTCGCCTATGTGCTCGAGCACCAACTTCACCTTTGTCCTGTCTCTTCTCAGAGATTTTGCGTGACGCTGAACGAAACCAATAAGTGGGCAACTTCTGCAACTGACTCAGGTGAGCCTCGAGAATCTTCCATTGTCTATTCTCCTGTTGTTGAATATTCTCTGCCCTTAAGCCCGTCCCATCTTTCACAGGACGTAGTCCCCTTAATAGTTTAAATGGTAGCAGAAATCTACTCAGTCCTCTTACTTTGCCCAGATTACTTGCTTCACCCACTCACCCTTCTACTCATGATGCGAATCGCCTGATGCATCGAAAGCGCTTTCTGCCAAAATATCTCTTCTCAACCTTCCGTTTCCGCCTGGCTGTACGTCCGAGTTACAGGCACGGGGATCGACTGGTTCCTTGAAACTATCGGAAATATCCTCTCTCACTGCTCCTTCCAGGATCTCCTTCTCTGCTATAGCAGGCTCTTCAAAATCTGCTCTTCGTCACCCAAGCTCTTTGTGACGTACTTTAAACTTAACTTTAGCCACAAAGAAGAAACCCTTTCTACTGTGGCATCTAATCACCCCACAGAATATCCTCTATTTTACAATGGAATTGTCAAGGTGTTCTCCCCAAGTGGGAAGAACTCAAATTTCTTTTGACGAGTTTTCACCCGGCTCTAAGAACAAACTGGGTACACGCCCTTTCCCGGCCTTACTCGATTTTCGTATTTCAAACTTTATTGCTTCTGTTGTGGGCTCGTCTCATCGTGTGGTGTCGGTTATGGTGTCATCATCCGCCATGAATCTCCCCCGCCCTTCACACTAGCCTTCAAGCTGTTGCAGTGAGGTTTTTCTTACAAGGCCTTTTACTGTTTGCTCTATTTACCTACTTCCTCTTTCTTTACCATTGTCAAGACCCGACCATCTAGAACTTGTAGATCAGCTGCCCCCCCAGTTTTTATTACTCGGAGATATTAATTCCCGTTGCCCCTCTTGGGGCGACGTCACTTGGAATGCCAAAGGCAGTGTTTAAGAGTCTCTTTTATTATCTGAATTTTTGTGTTTAAACACCAGCGATTTTACCTCTTATCATGTCCAGACAGATTATTTTATTTCAGTTGACCTATCTCTCTGCTCTCCGGATTGTTGACCTCCATAGGAGTGACCACTTCCTTATTGTCTTGTTAGCCGTTCATCAAAGCTCTCATACAAACATGCCTCTCAAGTGGGACTTAGGCCATTCCGATTGGAAAGGCTTCCCAGAGGTGTCTTTTACTAATGCTTTCTTGAAGACCTTCAATGGTGTGGACGCGGCAGTGGCGTACTTCCCATTGATTAATTATTTACAACGCGGTCACACAGATCATTCCTCGGAGGAGATCCGTAACAGTAGCTCAACCGTAGCCTGGTGGGCCTCGGAATGTGCGACAGCCGTCAAAACTACAAGTTAGCTCATTTCAGATTCCGACGGAATCCAACCTTGTGCACTAACATTGACCGAAACCGAGTTGGGGGATTCTCCAAAGAACCCTTCGCCAGACTCAGTGAACTTTATGGCACCGCTACGTTTCATCAATTGCCTCTAGGAGCCCTACACTAAAGATCTGGAGGAGGATTAACAAGATCTGGGGTTGTTATGCCGGCTATAACAACCCCCATACTCAATTTACAAGGATCCTTAGCGAATGGCAGCCTGGTGATCAGAAATGTCTTGGCCGACCATTTTTGTGCTGGCAGAAGTGTCAGCCGTTACAATAAAACTTTTCTAGCCTATAAATCTAACAAAAAATCTAATCTTCTTAATTTTACAACAAAATTAAACCTTCCATATAAAGCCCTATTCTCCATCCACGAGCTGCATGCTGCATTGTTCCTTTGTACATTTACTTCTTCTGGCCTTAACAGGATTCGTTTTAATATGATTTGGCACCTCCATCGACACTCTATCATTTTCTTACTTGACCTGTACAACCTTATATGGGTGAAGGGTTTTTAGCCATCATCATGGCGCGTTGGGATTGTCCTTCCCTTTGTCAAACCTGGCAGGGATGGGTTGTACGCATATTACTAGCGCCCTATAGCTCTTACCAGCTGTCTGAGTATGTTGCTAGGGAAGATTGTGTTGCTGCGCCTGAATTTGTTCCTAGAGACCAATCAATTACTCTCTCCATTTCTTTGCGATTCTCGCAAGAGTCATAGTACCCTTGACCTATTTATATGTTTCGACGGATTGGTCCGGGAAGCTTTCTTGTTAAATACCGAGTCTTGACCATATTTTTCGAAATTGATAAAGGCTATGATACAGCACGGAGATACAGCGTTTTAAATAGCTATATGTTTGGAGTATGAGAGGTCTTTCAATAAAAGTTTCGTAGCATCTCAATCCTGTAACCTCAAGAGGAGGGAGTTCCTCAGTGTAGCGTTTTAAGTGTTTTATGTTTTGTAAATGCGATCAATGATATTATTTCCTCTCTCCTAGAGGACGTATCGGCAACCCTGTTCATCGATGACTTGGCACTATACTATTCCTCGCCTCACCTTTCATCAGTAGCGCGTCGGCTGCAACTGGCAGTCTATTCGGCTTCTAAAAGTGCACAGCTTAGGGGATTCCGCTTTTCAACGAACATGACGATAGCAATATATTTTTACCAGGGTAGAGAGGCTCTTGTTGTGCCCCCTACCCCCCTTCATGGTGTGGAGATTGAGTTGGTCTCTGAGTTTCGGTTTATGGGCGTAACTCTTGATCCCAATCTATCCTGGTTACCACACCGACGCAATCTTTCGAACGGGCTGTCTGCGAGTTCTAGATATTTTGAAAGTCCTCTTCCACACGTATTGGGGCAGTGATCGTCAAACACTGTTGTCAATATACACTGCCCTCGTCCAATCTAAATCGAACTATGAATGCCAAATTTACTCCTCGGCTTCCCCCTCAGCCCTTAAAATGCTGAACCTAATTCGCAACCTAGGAGTTATTCTCTCTAGTGGAAACTTCTGCACTTCTCCTGTCAATACCCTTTACTGTGATAGTGGGGTGTTTCCCTTGCCCCATCATCGACTCCAGATCTGTATGCAATACCTCTCTCGTAGCAGAAGTCCCCTGTATGAAAGGTTCTCCAATGCCTGTATGCGGCTGAGTCAACGGCGGCATTCGATAGATTGCCATCTTTACCAGTTGAACCTCCGTATAGGGGATCATCTCTCCAGCCTGGGTGATCTAAGAGTCATTGTCCTTTCGTGGTCGTTGACCTCTAGATTGCGAGTACCTTCTCCCACAGTGTGTACCAGCCTTTGGAGCCTGGACATGTCGTCCTCGGACCTTTGCATTCTTTAGACCCTTTTTATAGAGCATGCTACCTCACATATACAACACTGCTCCATCTACATGGATGGTTCCAAGTCAGACAGTGGCGTGAGTGCCGCAGCCACCTACTTACGTGAGTTTTTAACTCTCCTGCTTTTACCGTTAAACTTGCAGCCATTCTACTTGCATTTAGACTAATCTAGATTTTACCTTTTAAAGATTTCGTCATTTTCTCCGACCCTAGGAGTGGTTTACAGGCAATTCGATCTTTTAATCCTTTCCATCTCTTATTCAGAGAAATATGCAACTGGGTGGTCCAGAATGCGTCCCGATATCGAGTTATTTTTTGTTGTCTCCATGCATGTAGGAGTTCTGGGCAACAAAAGGAATAATCAGCTGGCCCTTTCAGCCTATTCTGTGTCTCCGCATAACTGCACTGCCTTTTCTAGATTTATTTCCCTCAATTAGAGAATATATTCATCAATTTTAGCTGGACAAATGGGATGGGTGTTCATCATTTAAATTTTTAAAATTTAAAACTCTGTTCGCTCTTGGCTCTCGAGCCTTCATACACTACATTCCTTGGAGGTAGCTCTGTGCTGCGTTTGCACCGGTCACCCAAGAATTACTCACGGTCATCTTGTTTCTGTTGGTACTCGAATCAGCCCTTTCTGCTGTTTTTGTGTTGAGGACCAATCGGTCCTCAACACAATCCCTCACATGACCTGCCTTCGTTTTATTCTGGCAGAGGATTATTTTCAACCCTCATTTTTAACATTTTTATCACATATTGGTCTTCTCTCCCTTTTATAACTAATTTGCCTAGTTCCATTTGTGCTGTCATTTAGAATTTACTTGGATTGGGCAGCTGCCATACTATTTCCTTACCTTAAACTTTAATATTACACTATGCTACGCTGAAGGAATGTAACAAGTGTCTGACTACTCTCTTATCCGGTGTAGTTCATCTCTTAACCTTACGATGCTTTCAGCTGACACTAAACCAACTTGGTATCGCCTGTAATCTTGTCTATTTTGCTAAATCATCTATGGATTCTATCGTTAATATTAATGGACAATAACAAAGGGCCTACCACGGAGTTATTCATAACTTCAATCGTCATCAAGCCCGCAAAGGTGTTTGATGTAGACAACTATATCTGCGACTCAGAGGAGGTGCATACCCTCCCGGTCCCAGTGTTCTGGTAATCTAAGAGTGGATTAGTTATAGCTGAGCTTTATTCTTACCATAAATTTAAATTTTATCATTTTTAAGCACCTTCTCATCTATCTTCCTGCTTGGTGGCTAAATTTCCAGGTTCTTCATCTATCAATTTTAGCCTATTCCTGGTCGAATCTAAAATGGCACTAACCTCCTCAGAGCCGTGTCCAGTCGACCTCAATGCGCCAACGGAAGGGAAAGAGGAAAGGGCGAAAACTCACTCCACCAACAAAGAGAATGGGCTGACCAGCGATTGCCATACTAACCTTATATAAAACAAATTTCATTATCCGGTCGAGGATCCTCCCAGTATTATGAAAGGATTCGCGCTGACTAATTAGCTAACTAACATCTCATTAAGAGACTTTTTTATCCAACCTGCTTCAGAGGTTTCCAGGATTTTCGCTTAACTGACAGAATAAGGTTGTTCGGTGGACACATGCCATGTGTTATTCTATCTTCGTTTCTGTTTGGGGAATGATATCGACTATCGGAAGGTTAATGCCTCCAATTCCGCCCATAATAGAAAATTGAAGGAACTTCAGACTCTCAAAGGCATAAGTTTCAGTACGGCACCGCATTCTATTTTAAACTGTGTTAAATAAGTTGTCAGTGACAAGGCAAGGTTTGATTACCCAATTGAAATCACCACTGTGCTGGCCGACATGGGTAAACAGCTTTGAACGAGTAAGCAAGTAAGGAAGAAAGGCTTTCGATCTTCACTGCATCACTCTTTAACATGTTTGACATTGAAAGTTTGCCTGAGTCAGTGGGAGCTGACAGGTATCGCTACCATATGAAGGCACTCGTGCTATTACCGTGGCGATGAAAACACTGCTATCGCTTAGGTGTTACAAGTAAATTGTGTCAACTTGTAAAGTATAGTCAACCCCAAATTTGCCTAATCTCTCCACTTTTGTTTATGATAAATCTGTTAAGTGTTCGGTTAAGTGCCTGAATTGCGGCGGATCGGTCCTTTCTCTCTTAGCATCGCAAAACGTGTATGCTTGAAAATGGGGTCGTGGCCGTTCAGGGTCTGAAACGAAGTTTGTACCGAAAGATTAGGGAGAAAGCTTTGGCGTGATCCGCACAACCAGACACCTACTATGCATTTTAGTTAAAAAAGTACCCCCCCCCCCCATGACTGTTACAGGTCTACGAAAGCGGTTGTTCACGCGTCCATAAAAAGCTTATTGAGCCGGTTATACCTTCCCCAGACACCATCAGGTCTAGAAATTGGCTCCTAGGATCGATTCGTTTTCTTATCGTGATATATTTCTGATCTCTCCTGACGCACGAGCGAATATTGTAGGGAAGGTAGAGGATGAGTTCCATGTAGAAACGTTCACTTCCGCATTCATCTCGTTGGTCGAGGAATTGAGCTCTTTGGTCCCCATTTGATTAAATATGATAATATTTCTCTCTCAGTTGAGCAGTTAGGTCGGTTGATTAGACCGTTCAGCGCTTTCCCAGCACCTTTATCGCCATATCAATTAATCTAACAGCTGGCTGATTAGCATACAACAGCTTCCTTGGTCAGCCGAGTTTGAGACTGTCATAAACAAGAAACGATATCCCCATAAATGTTGTCCTTGAGATTAAACGTAATGTAAATATCGTCTTCGAGGGCAAGAATTCGTGTCAAATAAAAACCCACTCGCTACGCTTTTCGGCATGCATACGTGTCTTCATTTAATGAGAAGATTCCTTTTGAAGAGGTGTGGAAATATATCAAACGAATCTAGGGTAAGTACACCGAAGCCTCTCCTTGCCCTTCAGAATATTGAGACTACCATTTCGATACCCAAGTCCATGACTGCGTCCTTCAGGAGCGCTTTCTCCACATTCTCGAAATGAAGCTCGCACGTTCGTTGAGGGTTGCCGACTTGAGTTTACTTCCCTAGGAGAGGATCCCTTCATTGACACGTTTTTACCGAGTTTCGTTCAGTTCTCGCTTATTAATATGATACTCTAATTGTTCCTGAAGATATCACTTACTTGATGCTTTAACAGATGAGTGAGAAAGGTTAGACTTTTAAACAAGATCTACTCGGAAGGCATCGCGTCTTAGATTCTTGCTACCGTAGTTGTATGGGAGGGGAGGGTGAAATGATAATTTTGGTTTGGGGAGCACCGTCCGTGCTTGTGGTAGGCTTCGGCAGAGAGAGAAATTCGTTTGACCGAGCCTTGAGATTAGATAGGTTAGTCTTACCTAAGGAATCTTCGTGATCGGGGTATCTAAAGGACTTCAAAAGGACGGGACAAAAGAAAACAACTTTATTCTGAAATTGGCCTACTAAAGGGGCAAGCAGAAACGTCTCGAGTTCCTTGTGGTTGGTGTGTAGGCTTCTGTTTTACGAGAAGTTTCGTGAGGTTTCGTAACGCTTTAACTTAATGAGCGAATAAATTAACTGCCGAATATTGACTTTACTGCCGAAATGTCTCTCGATCTCTCTATATACATATATTGTATGTCGTATCCAAGGGGCGTGACCTTGACTTGTCCGTGATGAGGACCCAGTGATCTAATTTCTACGTTAATTCCACTCATTGGGCAGAGTTCCATTAATCTATGTGTACTTGCTGTATCTACATATTTCCCATGTTTAAGGTTTATCATAATTATATGGAATCGCTCGTCTCTTATAGTTCTTTATGAAATTTCTATGGTCAAAGCCTGTATTTGTTCAGCTTGCTTGTTGTGACATTTTGCTGATAATTATTTTTAGCCCGCAAATGTTACTGTGAGCGCCAAGACTAGTATTTGTTCAGTTGCTGACCTTTGATAACTGTGCGTGTGTATGTTCGTGTGTTTCCGCGCGACTTTTATGACCGCTTGTCTTACATCTATTTCTATAATTTGACATATATTTAGCTTCTTTTTCTAATTCTCTTAGGTTCTTTATTTATTACACTTGACATATTATTTCCTTAATTTACGCACATCAACTTTTAGGATTTGATAAATCCCCTGAGCGTCCATTTGTGGAGTTCCTCGCTGAGCCTATTAAATCCTGCGATTTGGATGCCACAAGTCTACCAATTTTATAACATGAGCCCCACATTTGCTTTCTGAAAGCATTGGAGAAATCATTGCACCGCACTTGTTTTTGCTCAATTTCCCTAACCTCCTGCTTTCCTAGTTGATGTAGTTGGAAGGCAGGAGTCACATATATTCGGCACAGTGTGGCTTAGTAAGTTCCACTACACGTCGGTTGTTCTGCCTCGATTGGACTGAAAAGTGCTATCAGCGAGGCTTTTCTTCGATGGCATCACTTCGTCACAAGCCTCCCGGCTAGTATAGTGGTTAGCGCGCTTGCCTGGCAATCTTATGTCGACAGTTTGAATCTGCGTCCGGATTCTTAAAAAAAAACAAAAAAAAACCTGATACTATTTAATAGGGAGATTACCTCCGTGACTGGGCATCACGTGGGGGATGGGTTCGTGGAGCTCGTAGCCATGCCAGGCAGTCCACCTAATAGAAGGATAACTCTGATTTCAAAACCCTGCTAATTCCTCAACAGCAGAAGACTCCGCGATCTGGATTACTACGTTGTCGTCGTGCGGAGGCTTATGTGCTTCAATGACTCCAAGGAAGATGCCCGATTGGTCCTACCACGCTGAATAGGCCGAGGAAAATAAGCTCGGGAGCCCAAGCAAGGCCATGCCTTCTCGCAGGCCCACACCTCCTTTCAAAGAGGAAGTGTGAAATCGATACGACACGAATGAACGAACTTTTTCACATTTTTTTTAATTTGAAGTTGGCCTATAAATGATACCGCGAGAAAATAAGGTAAAATGGAGACCTATTTTATTTGGATGATGTAACCCTATCCATTTTCTTTCAAATTTTTAGCAATATTGCCGATTCCGATTAAGGGAGGGTAGAAAGAAGACCAACCGGAATACATTGGGAAAGAAGTGTGCGTCCTAAATAACGCATTTTTTATTTTTATTTTGTAAAGACCAACGTGTTGCACTTCTGCTGTTATCGCGTTTAGCACCTAAAAGAGGAACTATTCCTAAAAGCGGATTCCTTATGCGTCATGGGTTTCCATTGATTCCTTGGGCTTCACTCGCCCGTTGCATCACTTGGGAGCCGCATATTCTCAGCCTAAGGGTCTCCTGCACCTAGGCCATGGAGACTCATCACTTTGTAGTATTTAGCAGTTGTAGTGCTGATAGAACCACCCTAATCTTCATTTACAGTTCCTTTGTTCGTTTCAAACTTGCCTATGGATGCAATTTTTACTTTTCTGCACCGAACACTTTCAATTATATTGTGGCCGTTCCGTTTCGATGAACCACGCTGGTCTCCGATTGGTGCAAAGTGTAGTCCACACGCCCACTATAGTGTGTTTCATTGTTGAAGCAGAGTATATGCAGCAGGCTTTACGTTTTGCACTGGGGGTGATGCTTTTAGATGCCTGGGTTTAGTCTTCTTCCATTTTCCAACAGCTTTCATTTCCTACGCGTCTAATTTCGACAATGATTATGCGGAAGAGGGAAACCCATAATACCTTAATGCTTTTGAATATCAATTAATTTTCTCCTGACTTCAAATCCTCAGTCCCACACTCATGCTGCAGCTCCATCGGAAGCTTTGCTCTCCCGAATCTTGTTGCGAAGATTCTTTCTTACTCCAGACTGTTCGCCACGTTTTTTGAATATTTAGTCTGAGGAAGAACCGTGCGCGGTACTTATCCTTGTAGCGTGACAAGCAAGGCTTGCTACTAATTATATATATATATATATATATATATATATATATATATATATATATATATATATATATATATATATATATATATATATATAGTGCTGGTGAATGGTTCTTGCGCAATATGCTGTTTTGTGATAGAAATTTTAGAAGAGACGTGCTACCCACATACAATTTAAATTTTTTTCATTTGCTGAGATCGCGATCTTATGAATAAACTAGTTGGGATGTAATGTCGCAACTCTAAGACTTCGTGGGCACCTAATGGAAATGCCTGTTCTGAGCAGGTAAGGTGCGGTCACTTAAACTTTAGCTGGCTTTCTGCCTCCTGCCTTGTGCTCTTCCAAAAAAAAAGAACTGATAGGGTAAAAGGGAGGTCTTCATGGTTTAGCACAGTTCAAGTTAATGGTCAGTCAGCTAGAGGACCGGTAGTAATTGTACACAAGTCTGAGTTGCCGTTTAGTGATTTATTTCTTTATATTAGGTTGAGGAATAAATTCTTGCTTTTTTTTAATGTTGTGTTGATTTAAGTTTTGTTGACGTGATTTGTGCACATATAAGGAAACAATAATAAATAATGAGAGCAAAATTTGGAAAGGTTAAGCTACGTCTCTTAACAGCGTAGACTATTAGTCTTTTGCTTAGGCTACGTCTTAGAGGTTGAGTAATAAGTCATTGCGGTTTATTTAAAAGTTGTGTTAATTTAATTTTTGTTCTGTACCCTCAAAATGGAATGTGAAGTTGAAAGAAAGGCGCATTTTCGACACTTGTTGTTATTCATTTTCAATCGAGACGGGAACAATGCAAACGCAGCTAAAGCTCTGGTCGCCCCATTAAGTTGGATGAAAATGGATTGAACGACCTTCTTTATGAAAATCCTCGTCAATCGACTAGAGAATTGGCTGTACAATTGGTGTGTGATCAGAAAACTGTAGAGAATCACCTTCATTCGATGGGGAGAGTTAAATAACTCGGTGCATGCCTCCGCACGCTTCGAGCGAAAGCAACAAACTTAAACGCTCCACAATTGGCGCAGGTTGCTTTCTCGTCACAAGGCTACTCGTAGATATAAGGACATATTTCTTCACCGCATCATCACTGGTGACGAAAAGTGGTGTGTTTATGTCAACATGAACCATCGAAAACAATGGCTTAGCCCCAATAAAAAACCACTTTCGCGATTAAAGCAAGGACTTCATCCACGAAAAACGATGCTGTGTGTGTGGTGGGATTGTGAAGACATCATTCTTCATGAGCTCCTTGCGAACAACAAGATTGTCAATGCAGAACTCTACGTTCAACAAATGTATCGACTCGCCGAAGCTATTCGTGAAAAGCGACCTCATCGACGTTATGGAGTCCTTATGCAACTCGACAAGCTCGTTCTCACATTGCCAATATGACAAAAGACGCCATCCAGACGCTTAATTGGGAAATCATGCCGCATCCTCCATATTTGCCAGACTTGGCTCCATCGGATTTTCATCTGTTCCGATCGCTATCCAACAATTTGCGCGTCGTTTCGTTCAATACTGATGTGGAATTAAGAACCTGGTTAGACGAATTCTTCGAGTTAAAATCCAGAGATTTTTGTTGCAGAGGCATCGAAAAACTAGTTGAACTTTGGGAAGAAGTCGTAAATAACAACGGAGAATACATTATTGATTAAATTGCATATTGTTATAAATTAAAAATGAAGTTTTTCTAAAATTGTTAATGGTAATGAATAAATTTGATAAAACAGCAAGAACCTATTCCTCAACCCATTAATTGATTTTCTTGTTGAATTTAATTTGTCAACAATTAAAGTAAGGCTATAAAAGAAAATAATCTGCAAGAGTATTGAATTACGTGGTATTTTAAGTCTTTAACTTACCTCTGACAGATATCTTGACGATTTTAGAGAGTTTCAACCCCACTCCGTTGTCCACCTCGCATAGGTAATTCCCTGCGTCAGTTTTCTTCGCGCTATTGATGTACAACGTTCTGTTGTTCAGGATTCTTCCACCTCTCCCGATCTCATTGATACGAACGAAGTCTCTGGTGGTCGTTCCTAGATTGGAAAAGTGAGTTATTAGATCCGAGTATTTTGTGCCCATTTTTTAAATTCCGAATTGCGGAATAGAAGTAAGAGAGCAGACACAAAGGTGTCTGTGATTAAGAGCAAGATAGCTTGTTGCGTAGACTGCATCATCAAATGAATCAAATATAATTTCGGGGATTTGCCCCAAAAATATCACTTCAGGCTATTTTACCAGAGAAGGCGGTTATGTGTTTGGGAATTATTAAACTTCAAGGAGCAGTTATTTCGAATCATGGAGTCATTGGAATGATTTAACTCCATGAATTGCCATTCTCACTTCTTGCCTGAAAAGCTTCAATACAACGCCACACACCTGATGATTTTGACCACGTGATCATGGGTTCCGGCACCCCTTTCGCCATGCAGTGTAGCACTATTGTCCCTCCCAAGAAAGCGTTCGATTCTGCCGGACTGAGAATCCAAGTCGGTGGAACCTGTAACGAGGAAGGTCATGAACGGGACTTCAAATGAAGTCGGCTTTAGAACAGTCATATTACTTTAGCACCTGACTTAATTTCGCCTCTTGTCACACCCTTTTATGTTTTTGTCATGTACCCCTGTACAAAAAGTACTCTAAACTAGAATACATCGAATAATTTAGGGCCAATGAGCATGTTTAACTTTCTTCAATGTTAGAGTATTCAGCTAACACTAATTAATTCAATACTATTTAGTCATTATAGTAAAGTGGCTCAAACGGGCAAGCAACGAAACCTTAGGAAGTAAGGGGGCAACCCATTTTTTTAAAACCTTCTTAACACATCAATTACGAATTGACTCCCATTTGGTATACGAACAGTTTCACGCGGTTTATTCTGGTTGTCAACCTAGTTAAGTGTTGAACATCCATGGCGATATAAGCCACATGTGGTGTATAAATACTGTTAAGTAGTTTAATTTTGTCAGACGAATTAAATGTTGATAAACCCATGACTACGTGAGCCACATGCGGTGCACAAAAGGTTTATTGCCATTGCGTTGTGAGCTATGACGATTAGGTTATTATTCTATGTTGGGGAGATCAGTGTTGGCCTCACCTTGACACTGAGTTGCGCCGTGTGGTTGGAGGACGCGGCGCTATTGGCGGCCACACACGTGTATGCGCCCGAGTGCCGCTTCTCCAAGTGCCGGAACAGAAGCACCTAGAAGTGAGATAGGGGTATTCGGGAGGGCGCGCAACTCTCTTCGATGCGGGTTTGTACTTTTTTCCCAAATGGAAAGGAGATAGGAATAAGGGAGACAACTCATCATATTTGAGGAATACAAGACAGGGAGGGTTTGGTCAAGGGGATACAGACAGGGAGGGTTTGGTCAAGGGGATACAGACAGGGAGGGTTTGGTCAAGGGGATACGGACAGGGAGGGGTTGGTCAAGGGGATACAACCCAGCTAAGTGTAAACACCGTCACCCGCCGTGAGCGAAGTTAATCCACATTGGATATGATTAGTTAAGCGATAGAGGTCCTGATTCTAGTTGACATTGTAACGCAGAATGAGCTATGCATTGACACATACGCCAGTAACGGAAAGGTCAGGGCAGCAAGAAACAATCGGCAAAAGAGATATGTAGACAGAGAGATACATCCAATTTCGCTGCCTGGGGAATTCTTCCTTTTTTCTTATTTTGCTGATTGAACGTAACGCCCTCCTCCCTTTTCCCCGTTGAGTCTAGCAAGGCTTTCAAGAGATGTAAAGGACTGCCATAGGGACTTCATTCATAAATGCTGAAGCAGGAAGGGTGCAGTAGCTGTATGAACAAGTTCGTATAAAGAAGTACTTAAAAGTACAACTTTGAGACAGGGCATTTAAATGCAGAAGGGGCAGCGATCCTCAAGAAAAAGTAAAAGCTTGTGGATCGATAAAGTTCACTGCGTTTTGGTACCTACGAGGGGCGATCAATAAGTTTTGCAATTCGGATATAAGGAAACGAGATATGAGGAAAAGTGTTTTGTTATTTTTCAATATAACTACCCTCGGCTTCAATGCACTTGCGCCACTTGTCCCTGAGCTTCGAATTCCCGACAACCAGAAATCTCCCGACTGCTGTTCAATCCACTCCTGGACGGCGAGTTGGACATCTTCATCGTCCCCAAACCGGCGTCCACGCAGTGCAGCCTTGAGCTGGCGGAATAAAAAGTAGTCGCTGGGGGCCAGATCTGCACTGTAGGGAGGATGGTTGAGCTCCTCGAATCCGCACTCGAACAGGGCAGCTTGTGGACCTCTGGTATTGTGGACAGGGGCATTGTCGTGGATGAGCAGGACACCGCGTGTCAACTTGCCGCGACGCTTCTGACGGATGCACTTCTTCAACCAAGCCTGTTCCTCGGCGTAATATTGGCCTGTGATCGTCATTCCACGAGGCGCATAGTCCACCATCTACACTCCCTCAGAATCCCAGAATATGGTGGCCATGATCTTTCCGGCTGAGGGTTAAGTCCGGAACTTGATGAGGTCGGAGAGGCCATGTGCTTCCAGGCCATGCTTTCGAGCTTGGTCTCGGGATCCCAGTGATGCACCCACGTTTCATCACCTGTCACTGTGCGTGACTCGAATACCGCTGGATCTTGGTTGTACAGGAGCAGCAGCTCTTCCGAACTTTGAAGACGTTGAAGTCGATCATGGGGCGTGAGGTTTCGTAAGGTTTCGTAAGGTTTCTAGAGCCCAACGGGCAGAGACCTTGGTCATGGCCAAATTGTCGTCGATGATGTTGATAACACTTCCATGTGATATTCCAAGTTTTTGTTCGATTTCTTCGGCCTTCACCCGTCGATTTTCGAGGATCATACTCTTCACACAGGCCACATTGACCTCGTTGGTCACGTCTGATGGGCGTCCTGGATGGGGGTCATCTTCAAGGAACTCACAACCATGGCGGAACTCCCTATTCCAGCGAGCAATGGTTGCATAGGAAGGGGTGGTGTAGAGGGAACACTGAAACCATGCTTTCATGGATCTCTTTTGCCTTCTTGCTTCCTTGCTCAAAAATTTGATCACTGCGCGGTGCTCAACCTTCTCCATTGTTGAAAAATTTGTGACTGACGATCTGCGATCAGCTATTGCTTCTTAAATAGACGAGGCAGGAGCGTGCGGCTGCAAGTCTTGACTTGTCATAACTTGTCCTAACACCCCCACAAACAGCCATCCCCCTTCCTCTGTTTTGCCATACCGATTCTCAAAACTTATTAACCGCCCCTCGTATGTACACATATGTACCACTTTGCGTATTATCCAAGTATTCGGTAGACGTATTCAACTTATTCCGACTCTGTAGTCATGTGCAAAACGAGACATTCGTTGAAGTCGATGTTAATTGATCATAAATTATTTAATTGATGATTTAAAAGTATTTAATTGAAGAATTAGATTATTTTAGTGAAGATTTCGAGTAGTTATTTGGTGATTTAGAGTCTTTAATAGAGGTTTTCGGGTATTTAATTGAGTATTTAGTTTGTTTAGATCTGATTGTGAATCAAGGCAATGAAAATCTACACACCTCTGTTAACTGCACCCAGCATTTTGGTGTCAAGTTTATCATGGCAACCACGCTGTAGGTGACATCTGTGTATCGCATGCCCTCCTAGCCCCAAGGTCGCCTTGTAAGGGGGTTATAGACCCTAAATATCTTCCATACATTTATACTTCATCTTAACCGCTGTACTTTCCTTATAAACATTCTGGCGGAATGCCTTCACTCGTTTTCTCTTATTAGTATTATGTAGTAACAACATAATAACCTCATATTCTTACAAATAAGTTCACATTGGAATTAGAATTCTTAAGTCAATTCATCCATTGCTGGGTAAATTGCGGGACCTTTACTTTATATACATTTTTTTCATTATAGCTGCCTTTTATATTTCACTTTATATTTGATTAATACCCAAATTATAGTTCGAGTTATTTTATATTATACTCAACCCATATTTATGTTTATATTTGTCTTTATAAGTGACTCAAATTCGACTTCATATATGCTTGATATATACTCGTAGTTTCATACTTGTCTTATGTGTTGATGTTTTTTACACTTTATGTGGATGAGACTTTAGAAAATGCGCCCCCATGCGGAGGAATTTCTATTGCTTTGAGGCTTCTGCTTACCATGGAATAATCGCTTATCTGTTTCTGTTCAACGTTGGGGTCATGGAGTAGGTGGTGCCCCCCTTTCAGCCAGTGAATACTTATAGGAAGGTCACCTGAGGTCACCATGCAGGTCAACTGAGTTCTCCGGCCTTCCTCAAGATTGGGAGCAAAACTGAATTCTTCGATTATTGGGGGATCTGAAATGGTTGAAACTTGATTAAATGTTGAAACATTTTTTTAGTAAAAGTGAGATGAAAGGAATCTTACAGAATTACGAAACAACCAAGACCCTAACATCAGGTCGAAGCGGGTTCAAAAGAGAATAGAAAGGGTGGAAGTCAGGGTTGTTGGAAAGTTAGAAGGATTAGAGATATGCAAAAAGAATGAGTTTAATTCTTGTTTTCTATGTTTTATTTTAAAGTAATATTTATAAAATAAATTCTTCAAAAAGTTACAGTAATGTTTTTAACGACGGTCCTAGTCAATTTATTCCAGGTTTGTGTTATTTTAAAAGAAAAAGTTTCTATGCTATTTAATTGCTAAATCTTTTGCTTACTACCGTGTAAGCGTTATTTACATATATTCGTCACTCGGTGATCGAGTTCAAATATTAAATTAAAGTTCACATTAATGAAGCAATTAAATATTTTAAATACTTGCATAAGATAAATGCGCAGATACTGATCTGTCTCTGTTTTCATATGATCTCTTTGTAAGTCCAGGAATCATTTTTACCACCAGGACGCGTTCCAATATTGCAATCTCGTTTCACCTAGGCATATGTCAAGCAGAATTTTATCGCATACTCCAATTGAGGTCTTACGAGCGCCATATATAAAGGAAAGATAATATATTTTGATTTAAAATCATAATCTCTAGCTATGTAGCCTATAACACTATTTGCCATTTATAAAGCCAGAATTTTGAAAATTTCAGATCACTCGAGACTAAGAGAACTAAATCCTTTAACATGATCATTGTGTTTAAAAATGACCACCCATATTGGAATCTCTTCATAGATTAACATAACCTATATGCATTACATTACACTTATCTACATTGAATTTTATCTGCCATTTTTTCCGACATTTGACAAATCTATCCAAATCTTTTTTCAAATTTTCGCAGTCCAAATGACATTTTTCAGTTATCGACTTCTACACTAAACTCTAGGAATTTATCTTCGACAGATGTAAAGGAAAATAGGGTAAAGTTTTTAGGATTAGTCTTTATTCCTTTTTAAAATTATTTTTGGAAAATGATAGAAAGGGTTTTAATAGTTTTCTTTCTCACTCTTTAAGGTAGGTTAGATATATTTTATCGGGCCCCGGTGCTTAGGAAATTTTCCTTCTCTTAATATAAATACTAATTTGATTTTTATTTATGTCTCAATTTTAAAGTAGAGATTCTTCATTAAAATTGATTGTCTTGTGTTGTAAGTAAATTAATTGTATCTTCCATGGTAAAAACACAAAATTTATATTTAATGTTTCAGCTACGTGTTTCGGATCGTCTCTAATGACCCCTTTCCATCTTGGAGGAGCCTGATGTACGCTTTAGTTGGCCTACGATCAGTTATTTATGCATAAAATCGCCTGGGTTCGTGTATCGCCCCTGATGTGAGCTCCTTTTCATAATTTATTTTAGCTGTTCTTATTTTGCGCTTGACAATAGGTTGATAATAATGGTTTCGGTTTCTATTCTTAACAATATTGCTGGTGTTCGAACTGTTGTGCAATCTATTATATTTCCTAATGGACTTTTAATCTATTTATCCACGGCAGTTGAATTAATCCATTAAAAGATCTGCGTTTATTGTCCATCATTTAAATATGTGGAGTAAAAAATGGACAATGAAATTCAAAATACATTTCTGGATGTTTTCGAAGTTTAACTAACAATCCTAATTTAAAAGTTCTAAAAGGTGCCAAACATCCCCCCCCATCCCAAATTACAAAATTTAAAGCCAGGAGTGATTTAAGAATTCTTGTGAACATTTCTTGGAATATTTAGATGAAATAGACCTATGTTGGGATCGCTATTCCAAAGCGTGGATCATATGTAGATTACGGACCTCAGCCTTGTTTGGGGTCTGTATTCTAGAAACATTAGGGGATGTTTGGGGTCCGTATTCTCCATATGGCCTTCTTAATTAGGTTTTTATAGCTTCCCGTTAAATTTCAATATTTGAAAAGTTGCTTTACCGAAATAAAATATTATTTACTTTTTTTCTTGGGTCTGTATTCTCTATTAAGTTAATTTATTAAGTTTTTATACTTTTTTGTTAAATTTCAATATGTAGAAAGTTGCTTCACCGAAATAAAATATTATTCAATTTTTTTTAGCTTTTAAATTTTCATCAGACATTTTCAAAAGAATAATTCAAGTAATAACCTCATCCTATAAAAAAAAATCACTAACTATAATTCAAGACGGGGATTTTTTTGAGTAGTTGAATAATAATTTCATCTTAGTTTGGTTATGATTTATGTTTTTTATCAAAGTTATTTCTAATAATTCTTTTATAATATCAAAAAACAAAATGGTGAAGTTCAGAAATAAATATAAGTATCGAAATTTTGTGAAATTTTAAAACCCAAAGAATAACAAATAGTGAAGTTTAGAAAATTTATTTTTATATATCTTCTTCTATAACTATATTTTAGCAACGTGATATTTTGAAACGGGTGAAATTTTTTTTTAGAGTTCCTTTTTAAAATTATTATAATTGGCGAAGTTCAGAAAGTTTATAAAAATTTAACCATGGCTGCTTTTTTTTAGATTTTAAATTTTAATCTTAGTAGCGAATCAGCTTAATGGTTCAGAAAATCTATCGTGGAATATATAGTTTTTTCAGAGAGGTTTGTTCTAAATATTTTAAAGATACTCCAGTACAAATTGGTGGTCAGGGAATTATTGTAGAAATACACGAGTCATGTTTTTCACACAAACCCAAGCACCATCGTGGAAGATTTCCGAGCACGCCATTATGGGATTTTGGTCTTGTATACACAAGCAATAAACCTGTTGTAGGATATATGGAGATTGTGAAAAAGAGAAATGCAGAAACGTTGATACTAATTATACAAAAAAATAGTAAAACCTGGAACTGTAATTCATAGTGACGGATGGAATGCTTACAGGCGTATTCAACAAGATATTGGATTTACTCACAGCAAAGTGAATCATTCGCTTTGTTTTATTGACCCAATTACTCAAGTGGACACACAAACTATCGAAAGCTATTGAAATAGGCCAAAAAATTGGATAAAATCAATGCATGGATGGAGGAGATTACACTTAAATTCATACTTAGACGAATTTATGTGGCGTGTAAGGCACATAAACAATACATTTTTCATTTTTGTAATACCATTAGTTCACAATATTCTTTTAATTAAACTTATAGTAAATATAACATTTTATAATAATCTTTTAATTAATCAAATACAACTTTTTTCTATTAGTGTAGTAAAGATAAGAAAAGTAACCTAACTATTCAGTTAAATAAATTTTAGTTGAGTTTTGTATTCTTCATTTGAGCAAGAAATGGGTCCGCAATCTACATAAGGCCAAGGTTTGGTTCCGTAATCTAAATAAGGCCAAAGTTGGGGTACTTATTCTCCATATGGGTTACTTGGGGTCCGTAATCTACATATGATCCCAATGCGTTGAGCCAACATATAAGTAGGTATAGGGTATGCTTTTTGCGTGTCGGCTCTTCTTCTCTTTGATACAAGTTGTAGTTTCTAAATTCAATCGGTCCATTTCCTGCATTGTTAGCCGTTTCATTTAAAAAATATCTACGTTAAGAAAATTGAAATCGCGCATTTAAACCGTTACTTTTGGCTAATTATGTACGAAACGGTTTAAAAAAAGATTGATATCACGCTGTTGCCTTTGCCTTAGAGGTCTATAGACAAGGATAAAAGTAATTTTATTACTATTTATTACGGAATCAATAGTTAAAATTACAGATATAATATATTTAGATATCTTTGATTTTGCGACTAACTCGTTTTTACTGTAAAAAATAGAGCCTCCACTTTTTCCTCGAGATTTATCCTTCTTAAACATTTTGTAGCATGCTAAGTTAAACTACAAATTAGATCTTCTTTTAAAGTTTTGACCAATGTCTCTGAAATCCAATAATAGCAAAGATTCTGCTGTAACTAATTTATTATTTTTTTTATTAAAATGCGCATGCTTTTTTGTAATAGAAATGACATTTTGGCAGGAGATTTTCAGAACTACAATTTGGTATATCAATGGAGTATAATCGTTGCACTGTAACTTAATTCCTAGTGATTACACTTTAATATTCCCATGAATTATCCACTGACTCCCTCACTGTTTTGCTCCCCAAAAGCGTACTTATCTATTTAGCACAAATAGGTTGTTTGGTTAGTAAAAATAATCCAGAAGGCTGACCTAAAGGTAAAGCTTATTCATGAAAAAGAGCTTTTAAGTAATTCTTAATATAAGAGGAGCGGCTTCACCATTCCTCCATACAGGAAGAGCTTGCATTTTGCAGGCAGACCTTTCACGTGACCTATGGCCTATCTGGCTCTATCAACAGCGTTTTGATCTAAAAAAATGGAAAAGGGTTCCAGTAAATATCTCCTAATAATTTACTATTGGTCTAGGCTTTGTCAGATCAATGCTTATTTTCTAGGGCTAAAAGGGAGAAAAAACTTTTATCGGAATTCTTTTGATATACGGAAAAAAACATTCTTCAGAGCTCCTTTTTGTTAATCTCAATTTGCATTTATATACAAAAAAATAAAACAAAAAACCCAAAACAGCCATGCCTTAATTTGGTTTCATTTTCTGTTTTCAAGATTTGTAATTATTTTGTTTATTTTAAAATTCCAAAATATTCGATAATCATATTTATTTTTTCTGAACTCTATATGCGGAGCTTTGATTAAAGCTCCAAATCTATGAAAAACCAGCCTTAATTTTAATAATTTGGGAAATCTTTCTGGATCTCTCTTTTCCAATCCATTTTCTTTTAAAACTACAAACCATTTTAATTTCAAAAAGTTTCATTATGTTAAATTGTTTTGATAAAATTACATTAATGTACAGTCACACTTGAACTAAGAGAAAACCAAAAATTCAAACTCCTCCTTAAGTTGATTCCACACTTTAACTACTTTATATGATAAAAAGTTTCCGCAAAGGGTTGTTTTAAATTGTTTTGGAACAAGCTTCATACCATTGCTACGCGTATAATTATTGTTTAGTTCGAACCAAATGGAGTAGTCGACATTATCTATTTCTTACAAAATTTTGTATAACTCGATTAATTGACCTCTGATGCGTCTGGTTGATAGACTGAATAGATTTAACTTTTCCAGTCGATTTTGTAATTGTAGTTTTTTAAATTCGGAATTAATTTTGTCGCTCTGGCTTGGACCCTCTCCAATATTTCAATGTCTTTTTTTTAAATATGGTGACCAAACTTGCGCACAGTACTCCAGCTGTGGTCTTACTAAAGTATTAAACGTATTCAAGATTATTGGTTCATTTTTGTAGCTAAATTGTCTTTTAATATAACTTAGTATGTTTAAGGCTTTCTTTTCCACCTCTACACATTGCTGGGAAAATTTGAGATCACTGGTTACGTAAATGCCTGGGTCTTTTTCTTTTTCATTGCATGTAATTGATCTATCGAAAATCTTATATTCAGGTTTGGGATTTTTGTTTCCTATGTGCATTATTTTACATTTATCTAGATTTAAAAGTAAATCCCAATTTATAGACCAGCGCACAATTTGATCAATATCTTCCTGAAAGTCTTTAATGCCATCTTCACTAATTATACTTTTACTCAATTTACAGTCATCCGCAAATTTTGAAATCTTTGATATTAATCCGATGTCAATATCGTTTACATATATAATAAAGAGTAACGGTCCCAAAACTGACCTCTGTGGAACTCCACTACTAACATATTCCCAATCGGATGCTTGACCATTAATTGCAACTCTCTGCCCACGACCTGTGAGCCAGTTCTCGATCTAATTCGCAACTTCTTTGATTATTCCTAATGTTCTAATTTTCGTCATTAACTTTGCGTGTGGTACTTTGTCGAAGGACTTTTGAAAATCTAAATACAATATGTCGACTGATCTTTCTGTGACAAATTGAATTTACGTGGTGAAAGAATTCTAAAAGATTAGTCAAACACAATCTTTGTTTTCTGAAACCATGTTGAGTGTCACGTAATAACACATTTACTTCAATATGTTCCACTATTTTTTTCTGCAAGAGAGAGAGAGAGAGAAAGAGAAACAGAGAGAGAAAGAGATATATATATATATATATATATATATATATATATATATATATATATATATATATATATATATATATATATATAGAGAGAGAGAGAGAGAGAGAGAGAGAGAGAGAGAGAGAGAGAGAGAGAGAGAGAGAGAGAGAGTGTAACAAGGAGTAATAAGGAAAGGAGGTACCCTAGTAGACCGTACGATCCATTCAAAGAGGGTCCCTTTAAGTGAATACTTGAGCAGGCGCAGTCCTCTAAAGGGTCAGGTTGACGCTCTAGAAGAGCACTCATGCCACGCTTCAAGTCTCTAAACGGTTATTTTTCAAGACTTTGTTCGGCCTCGACTTGAACTATTCAACAGAGTCTATGTTAACAACTTTCACTGGAGGTGCATTCCAATGGCCGCAGATGCTCTATGTGAAAGATTTCCCACACAGATCACGCTGGTAACGCTTCAGTTCAAGTTTGTAGCCGAGATTTTTGTTCTGCACTGGCTAAGATGGAAAATATCCCTCTAGTCTACAAGGTCAGAGCCTCGAAGTATTTTAAACACTTCGATGAGCTGACCGCGTAGTCTCCGGGTCTCAAGCGAGAACAAGTCTAATTCCCGTAATATATCTTTATAACTCTTTTGTCTGATCGAGAAAATCAGTTTGGTTGTTCTGGCGATATCTTTTTGAAGCGAAGGACTCCAAAATTGTACGATATACTTGAAATGCGGTCGGGCAAGTGAGTTATACAAACGCAGTACTATCTCCTTGTTCCGATATCTAAATTGTCGCTTTATATAACCTAGCATCATTCAGGCTTTCTTCTCCACCTCAATACACTGCCTCGAGAACGTGAGATCACTAGTTATAGTTACACCCAAGTCCTTCTCAGTGTCGGTTGATTCAAAAGCAGTTCCATTAAGGATATAATGAGATTGGGGGTTTCGGTGGCCGATATAAATCACTTTGCATTTGTTCACGTTAAAAGGCATTTGTCACATGTTCGACCACTCCCCAATCTTCCGAAGATCAACTTGAAGGTGTGTAGTATTTCCTTCTTTTGCGACAGTCATACCAAGCTTGTGTCATCGGCAAATTTAGAAACCTTCGCAAGTATGTCACCGTCCATGTCGTTGACGTAGATGATGAACAGTAGTTATCCCAGGAAAGAACCTTGAGGAACACCGCTAGTAACGCGCACCCACTCAGAAACCTGTCCATTCAACACCACCCGTTGCCGTCTGCCACTTAGCCAGTTCTCTATCCAACTGCTACATTTCCGTCTATGCCCAGCGCAGTCACTTTCCTGAGGAGGCGGTGGTGGGGTACCTTATCGAAGGCTTCTTGAAATTTTGAGTAGATAACATTCACCGACTACTCCCGGTCGTGCTCACTGAAAATGAAGTGGAAGAATTCCACAAGATTCCTTATGCATGACCGTTGCCTTCGGAACCCGTGCTGGGAACTCCTCAATCGCAAGATGGATTTTAAATATGACGTCATTTTGTCCACCATGATGATTTCCATGAGTTTACCGACTATTGAGGCTAAAATAATAGGTCGGTGGATTGACGGCTGGCTAGGGCCTCCTTTGTTGAAGATAGGAGTCACCTGCGCTTTACGTCAGTCTTTAGGAACGCATCCGGTCCGAATTGACATATCGAAGATTCTGCTCAGATGTCGTGACACTTTATGGCGCACTTCTTTTAACACTTTAGGTAGAAACCCGTCCGGGCGATGGGACTTATTCATCTTTTGATCAGTGATCTTTTTTCTATTTCTCCTTGAGTGAAGTCCATTTCGTCCAGCTTTTTCCCCAGGTAGGAATCCGTGGGCTGGGGGATGGGACCACATTATTCTCTAAGCACTGAAGAGAAGTAGTCGTTCAGGAGGTTAGAATTTTCTGCATCTGAGTGCTTTAATGCCCCCCTCCTATTCAGTAAAGAGCCAATCGTGCGATGCATTGGTTTACAGCTGTTTATATAACCAAAAAACTCCTTGGGATTCTTCTTGCAGTCTCACCACTCGGAGCTCCTCGGCATGCTTTGCCACCATTATGCTGGACATCACTCTCCTAGCTAACCTACCGTACTCGTCAAAGTAACCAGAAATCTTTGACTTCCGGTACACCATTCTCTTCTCCCTCAGCAGTTAACACATTTCTCGATTAAACCACTTTGGTTGAACAGAAGACTAACAAAGTCTTTTTAAAGGGATGAATCGTGATTGAAGAGTTATGAACGTAGTTTTGAATTTATTCCACGAATCTTTAACAGCCTCGCACACGTCTAGCCTCGCATCAGTCAATCCAGCACGAAGACCTGAAAAGTCTGCTCTTCTCAAATCAAGTTTCCTTGATTTACCAGTCACCGAGTCTACCTTGGGGACCTTGACTATAAATCTGACTAGTCGGTGATCACTTCCAACGAGCTCTTCCCCTACAGAGAGATCTTCAACGATGTCATCCTGAGAGGTGAACACCAAGTCGCGGGTATTATTGCTTCTCGCCGGCTCTCTCACCCATTGAGTCAGGAACTCGTTGTTAGCGAACTCCAGGAGTAGTGCGTTTTCGCCACAGGGTTCTCTGGTGTCCCAGTCAACTTGGATATTGAAATCACCCATGGCGATACACACACTGTCTTGAACAAGTTCACCCAGTAGCTGGTACAGATCCATCTCTTTTTGAACGAGTTGGGCAGGGGGTCTTTAATGCAGTAGGGTCCTATATCTGGCAGGACCTATATCTATGTTAACTCCTAATGGCTCGTGGTTGGATAAAATGTTGCCGTTTGTCGATTTGAGTGTATCCTTGACATACAACATCACACCACCACCCTCTCTGTCTGGCCTATCTCTTTGGTAGAGTGGGTAACGGGAATCGTGAATTGACCTTCAAAATCTCGGTTTGAGTTTTTTACCCACTACTCTGTTACGGAACAAGAAACTTGTTCCTGATCTACCTCGCATTAAACAGAAGAACTTTCAGGGAGTCTCCTAATGTAGGACTCCCTACGCTCTTCCGTTTTCGGGCTTATTTGTTGGCGAGGGGGCACCCCTCTTTGCGGGCACCCCTCTTTAAAGGAAAGATGCACTCTATCTCTTTGGTCGTGATCGTTTCTACCATTAAAGGTGCGATAAGGGTCCACAAAAAAGACCCTCCTAGCCTTACAGAAATCTGCCAGGCGTCGGTTCAAGATATTCCTCGAGTCATCTATCCGGGTTCGACCTCTACTTGGGAGCATCCCGACCACAACACGTCTGCGGATATTCAACCCACAGTTGTCTACGGCTCCTATGACCGTGTGTATAATCTTTCATTCAGGACCTACCTTACCTCCTTTGAGGTAGAGGTCGTTGCCACTTACCCTCAGAGCAACGACTGAGTTCTCAGAAATCTGAGATTTCTCTGCCTCTTCCCTGATTCGGTGGTTTTCCCGTCTTAGCAGGCAGTATACCTTCACACTGGTGCGAAGGCAGGCCGCTAACAGCGCTTTCATACCCCGTGTTTGAGAATCATCAATAATGGTGACTCTCGCACATTCGTCTGCAAAGGAAAAAGTTTTCTCTTTCGGAACCGAATTGTCCGTTTCCTCTTTAATCTCAATATCTTTTTCTTTTTCCTCTTCTTCTTCTTTCTTTTTTCCTATCTTCCTCTGGTTTTACTTTTGTTTCTGCTTTCTATTCTGCTGTTTCTACTTTCTCTTCTTTTCTCTTTCCTTTCTTCCTCTTTCTCTTCTTCTTTTTGGCCCGTTGAGCCATTCCCGCAGCAGTTGGATCCAGCTCTGGGATTTTAGAAGGCTGGCGTAGCACTGCCAATGCCGTGCTTGCTTAATGGGCGAGGGTCTCGTCCGCGGATCTACCCACGTTGGTGGGAGATACATCGTGAGCCAAATGGAACTCTAGTCTTGAGGACAACTCGACGATCCTGTCCTCGAGACGACGAAGCTAACGCGCGTGTTCAGAATCTAGGTTCTGCAGCTTCCTCTCCAGTTCTTTTGATTTTTACTCAGATGATCTATATAGATACTTGAGCTGTTTCACTTTTCCTTTAAGTACACAGTCAGTGCAGATACTTGCTTGGTGGCAATTGGAGCAACACTCCTCCGGGAAGTCCACGCACCACTTATCTTTTTTGCCTAACGAAATGTGTATTTAAGAACAGCCGGTTTTTTCTTGTCAGTCATGCTGAACACGTTATATCTCTGAATACTTTGCGACCACTCAATAAGAAAGAAGCGGGGTTGGTGAGTTCGCCCCCCGTGAGTCGCTCCCACCTATCCATCGGAGACGTTTCGGATATTTCAGAAAGCAAGCTCCTTTTACTGCTGTTCGTCCAACTGACTCGTTCAAGCCCGGCGTGCCGTAGCTCCCAACCAAGCAGCACTGACAGCCTCCGAAGGGGGTTATCGATTTCGCACCAGGTGAACAGAGGAACATACTTCGTACTAAACTACTACTAGTTCTCTTCAGGACGGCCAGGATCTAAGCGCACCGTTCAATGGATATCCCACCACACCAAGAGACTCGACCCAAAGCTTTGTGTTGGCTTGGCAACCAACCTGGAAACAAGGCCCATCACCTCGGACAGTTGCTACCAGAGGCACCTCTCAACGGACATTAGGAATAAACAGTAATTACGCGCAAGGGAATGGTTAACAGGGCATTTACCCTCATCCCATTCATCCATCGCGCCCCAGCGCCTAGGATCCCTCTAGTCCTAGTCTCTCGCAACCAGTGAGCGCCAATTGGAGTTATTTTTAGAGGTTCCAAAGCCTCTCTTCTGACGCATGAGGTAGCTTTCAGATCTTTAAATTTAGATAGATGAAGGATAAAGCTGAAAGGATAGTGATAGTTTTTTTTAGATCAGTCGAAGGGATATAGAAAACAGTAAAAGAATACAGCTTATAAAAGAAGATTGACGCACTTTGCCCGAAACCTCATTCCCTAACAGTTCGACAAGGGTACCCGTGCCAGGGGTATCATAAAGGTACCCCGACGACATAACTCGAAAAAGCTCTCTCCCAACGACAAGGCAGTGTCTCGAAAAAGAGAGAGAGAGGAGAGAAAAAGGAAAGAGAGTCACAAGGGGTCACAAGGAATAGTAGTACCTCAAAGGACATTGCTGACCATACCGTGTAGGTCTTATTTTGGGAAAGCCCTAACCTATGCCATAAGAGAAAATATAGAATAGATGAAGGCTCTCCCTGCCCACCTCTCACCCACATTTGCGTGCCAGAAAGCTGAAACGATACCTGAATGTGTTGATAAAGAGAACACAAATGCACTAAGGTGGTACCACCTTGGTCAGGGTGTGGATTATCTTGTCAAGTCGAGATTTGAACTGTTCGACTGACGAACTGTTCAGCACTTCTAGCGGTAGACAGTTCCACGTTCCGCAGATTTTGTACGAAAAGAAGTTTCCGCAAATGCTAGTATGGAATTGCGGTAATTCCAGTTTGTGACTGTGGTTACGTGTAGCATTTTCGTTCGACGTGAACAGCCCTATGTGATCTACGTTTACAACCACTCACATTATCTTAAAAGTTTCAATCAGCTGGGCGCTTAACCTGCGCGTCTCCAAAGAGAACATCTCCAGTTGTGGTAGCCAATGCTGATAACTTTTATGTCTAAGGGAGGAGATCAATTCTGTGGCTATGGCCTGTACCCTTTCCATCCTCAGGGTTGGAGAGCAGAATTGTACGGCGTATTCAAGTTGTGACAGGACTAGAGAGTTGTACAAGGCAAGAACAATCTGCTTATTTTGGAAGCGAAAATGCCTCGTTATGTACCCTAGCATTCGCTGGGCCCTCTTTTCCACCTGGTGGCACTGCTTGGACAACTTTAGATCACTGCTGATAAGCCCGACTAATTCTTTCTCAAGGTCAGTGGTTTCTAGTTGTTTGTCTAGCAAGGAAGGTTTTCTCGAAGGTTAGCATGGCCCATGTGCATTACCTTGCACTTGTCAAAGTTAAATAGCATCTGCCAACTTTCTGACCACTCCCCTATCCTGAGAAGACTATTTTGCAGGCGTTTCACTCCTCGTGAACTCACACTACTTCCTAGCTTGCTATCGTCGGAGAACTTGGCTATCGAGCATATTAGTCCTTCCTCTATATCAGTGATCCTCGATAGAGTCCGTTGGCAACTTCGAAGATCACTCACGAGGATCTGAACGGTGATTTCGCAAGACTTTATCTAGTCTTGACTTGAACTGATCAACAGATTCACTGTTAAAACTTCCATCGGAAGTACGTTCCAACTACTATAGATACTGTATGTGAAGATTTCCCACACAGATCACGGTGGTATCCCTTCAGTTCAAGTTTGTAGCCTTGATTTCTTGTTCTCGCCTCGCTGAGCTGGAAAATATTCCCGTAGTCCAGTCTGTCGAAGCCTCGAAGTATTTTAAACACTTCGATAAGCTGACCACGTAGTCTCCGGGTCTCCAGCGAGAACATATCTAGTTCCCTTAGTCTATTATTATAACTCATATGCCTGATAATCGGAATCAGTTTGGTTGCCCTAGATTGGACGCGTTCCAATCTGGCGATTTCCTTTCGAAACGAAGGAGTCCTAAATTGTACGGCATACTCCAGGTGCGGTCGGACGAGGAAGTTGTACAGACATAGTATTATCTCCTTGTTTAGATATCCAAACAGGCGCTTTATATATCTTGACATCCTTTGCGTTTTCTTCTCCACTTCAATACACTGTATAGAGTGATTGGGGATTTCGGTGGCCGATATGCATCACTTTGCATTTATTTACGTTAAAAGTCATTTGCCACGTGTCCGACCACTCCCCATTCTTCAGAAGATCATCTTGCAGGCGGGGAGTATTTCCATCTTTTGCAACGTTGATACCAAGCTTGGTATCATCGGCAAATTTAGAAATCTTGGCAACCATGTCACCATCCATGTCGTTGACGTAGATGATGAATAGTAGTGGTCCCAGGACAGAACCTTGAGGCACCCCTCTAGTAACGGGCACCCACTTAGAAGCCTGTCCATTCATCACCACCTTTTGCCGTCAGCCACTTAGCCAGTTCTCTATCCAGTCTGCAACATTTCCGTCTATGCCCAGCGCTCGCACTTTTTGGATAAGGTGGTGGTGTGGTCCCTTATCAAAGGCTTTCTGAAAGTCTAGGTAGACCACATCCACCGCTTTTTCCCGATCGTGCTCACTGAAGACAAAGTGGAAGAATTCCACAAGGTTCGTCAGGCATGACCGTTGCCTTCGAAAGCCGTGCTGGGAACTCCTCCGTAGCAGGTTTAACTCTAAATGGGACGTCACTTTGTCCACCACGATGGTTTCCATGAGTTTACCGACTATCGAAGTCAGAATGATAGGTCGGTAGTTTGACAGTTAGGTACGGTCTCCTTTCTTGAAGATAAGAGTCAACTCCGCTTCACTCTAGTCTCTAGGATCGCATTCGGTCCTGATTGACATGTTGAAGATTGCGATCTGGTACCGTGACACTTGATCGCGCACTTCTTTCAACACTTTAGGTAGAAACTCATCCGGGCCATGTGACTCATTCGTCATTACGTCAGTGATCTTCTTTTCTATTTCGCCTTCGGTGAAGTCCATATCCTCCAGCTTTTCTCCCGAATAGGAATCCGTTGGCTCGGGGATAAAACCACACTCTTCAGGAAACAGCGAAGAGAAGTAGTCGTTGAGAAGGTTAACATTTTCTGCAGCTGAGTGCTTTAATGTCCCCTCTTTATTCCTCAAAAGGTCAATCGTTAGACGGATTGGTTTACGGCTGTTTACATATCCAAAGAACTCCTTGGGGTGCTCTTTACAAAGTCTCGCCACTCGGATTTCTTCAGACCGCTTAGCTGCCCTTATGCTGCACTTCACTCTCCTGGCTAGCCTATGGTATTCGTCAAAGTCACCCGATATCTTCGATTGCCGGTACACATTTCTCTTCTCCCTAAGCAGTTGGCCGATTTCTCCCATAAACCACTTTGGTTGAACAGAAGACCGACGGGGGCGTTTCAGAGGGATAAAGTGCGATTGAAGACTCATGAATGTGGTTTTGAAACTGTTCCACGAGTCTTCAACAGCGTCGCACACTTCTAGCCTCGCGTCAGTCAGTTCAGTACGAAAGCCAGCACCTTTGCGGGTTTTCAGCCCACAGTCGTCCACGGTGCCCATGTTCGTGTGGAGGATTTTATCCGTACGGCCTACCCTACCTCCTCTCAGGTAGAGGTCGTTGCCACAGACCATCAGAGCAACGACTGAGCTCTCATAAATCTGCGATTTCTCAGCCTCTACTCTGATGTTGTAGTTACCCCATCCTGGCAGTCAGCTTACATTCACACTAGTGCGAAGTCGGGCCGCTAGCAGGGTCTGCAGATCCCGTGCTTAAGAATCACCAATAAGGGTGACCCTTGCACATTTGTCTGCAGACGACTTAGTCTTCCCTTTCGGAAGCGACACAAACAAAGGATGAGAGTGAGACAGAGAGAGAGAGAGAGAGAGAGAGAGAGAGAGAGAGAGAGAGAGAGAGAGAGAGAGAGAGAGAGAGAGAGAGAGATAGTGACAAAAGAAGGTCATTTGGAGACAGTTTGTGAACCAGCAATATCTAAATAAAATATCTGGATGTTGACCCGACTACCATTAAGGCTATTGCACCTGAGTGTGAAAGCAGAGAGGCAAACAGAGTAATTAGATTTGTCTGGAATGAGGACAGAACCAGCCCTAAAGATATGATAAACTCGCGGGGGATAGAGCTCCAAATTAAAATACGAAGTGGAGAATTTAAGCCAATCACAGGCTAGACTTCAACCAATCACTGGCTTCGCTAGGCTGGTAGGTAGCTAAGCACCGCCTCAACGACCAAAGGAAGGCGGAGCTGAGAGTTGCCTACAAAATGATTCCGGGTATAAATTAGAGAACATTTCATTCAAATTTCATTATTATTATCATTATTAGGATTATCATAATTATTATTATTATAGATTATTATTTACCCATTCATCGAATGATTATTAAACTCTTAATTCACCGCTCTTCGAATCTCCATTATTCTTGCTCTTGCCATTATAACCCGATTAAAATATTCTGTTGCGTAAATTAAACCTTTACCGTAAGTGTAAACATTTCAAAGTGGTATAAAAATACAAGCGTTTAATTCATTGCACAAAGGAACTTTTTACTTACAAACCTTGATCGGTTAATACTCCTTGGACCGTACGTCAAGAAACCTGTAAGCAAGTCACTTTACCAAGCCCTTATAGGATCACTTTGCAATTAAAACAAGGCCTACTTTCGCCAAACCTATAACTGGTGACCCCTATTTGGCGACCTATAGAATTTTCCATAGCTTCGTCTGCAAAATTACAAATGGAATTCGTTATGTCTTGAATCACCCAGATAGCAGTAATTCCTGATCCTATACATGGCTTCAAAACTCATAAATTTAGTTTCGCGCAATCGAATCACCGATCAGAGGAATTGCATTCCCGTCCTCAACCTGCAGAGAAGGTAAATTTGAGGAAATATTATTTGTGATTATCACTAGTCTCTCTTTAAGGGTTATGTGTGTGTGGATGGGGGGGGGGCACCTCGACGCACCTGCTAGAAAGGAAAATCAGACGTAGTAGCAACAGGTCCTCCTACACCTTGATGCTCCTCAGGCCCAAGAGTCATGTCATCCAGCTTAGCCGAAATATGTGCGATTTTATGATTTCCTCGAAGAAGCTGGACCTTAAGCTGTCTCTGACAAGTATATCACCGGCATCGTATTTCTTATAGGTCACTTTTAAAGTGGTTATCTTGAAAGTGAGCTATAAGAAATTTTACCGAGCAAGTGTCGCAAACCTCCTTGTGGGGAATCATTTTAGCAGGTCGTTCGAAAGTTAGTGAATTCTGGCCTTGGCAGTGGATAGTATAAGGGAAGAAAAATAATAAAAATAGAAAATAAAGGTCTTGTTAATAAGTAAGCTGAAAATGAGTGAATATTTTGCTTCTGCAGCTTGAAAATTAGAAGGTAAGATCAATCAAATACAAGTTATTGTACACAAAGGTTCTACGTGTTATTTGAAAACGAGAAGGATTAAATCGAGAACAATATAAGTTATATAGATTTCAAGAAAGTAAATTAGGTAATTGTTTAGTTTATAGCCGGATGATTTTGCGCGGGATTTATTGGGCTACTTTGCTATTTTTTGGTGTTTGTCAGCTATCCCACTGGCGAATCTAGCAATCGTCTTTGTGCATTCAAATCTGGTGTTTTATTTCGAATTAGTGATATTACGAGTTTTTTTTTAAAGTTGCGGGGGGGGGGGGCTTCTCGTATCTCAAAAATTACCCCAAATTATTCGATAATGCCGAATAATTTAGACTATTTCCGTGAAAATATTAATATTATTAGGTACTTTCAAAATGGGGGCTTCACCCCTCATAGCCTCTACTTAATTGTGGGAGTTAAACCCCTCCGCAACTTACCCCCCCTTCGTAATATTACTAATTCGAAAACCTAATATCAGATTTGAATGCGCAATGCGATCGCTAAATGTGGTTAGGCCTCTAGTTTTCCTATCTGAAGTTGTTTAATGCAGATCGCTGATTTACCAGTGGGATTGCTAAATGTGGTTAGGCCTCTAGTTTTTCTACCTGGTGGGGTCTAATACAGATCGCTGATTGGCCAGTGGGATAGCTGATCAGCACACAATATAGCATAATAGCCCGAAAATTCGCGCGCAAAATCATCCGGCCATAAACTGAACAATTACCGTAAATTATATATAATGAAACTGCTTTTATTAAGGGAAACTAAATATGTTCAGTGCTTATTTAACATTACGCGAGCTTGACTTTCTAGGATTCCTTCACAGATAATAATCTGTGAAGAACAACTGAAGCACAACTGAACTTCAAAAATCAGTCAAATTTAGACTGATATCGATCAATTATAATAATGCAATATTTCGAAACAGTTCTTTTGCATCTCGAAAAATTTTAAAAGATTTAAAACTTAGGAAAAAAGGTTAACTAAAAAAACTAATAAATAAATACCTGAAAAGTAAATAATACAACACGTGAAAATAACGAATTTGGCGTAGCTCAATATCAAACATGACGGAGAAAATCAAAACTTAATACAAAATAGATGTAAGCCAGACAACTTATCTTACACCGACGTTCAACCTAGCAAATAAAATGAAACGAAATTTGTTT